>MNCI01005015.1:152083-167829 GCA_015680685.1 Gnetum montanum | reverse complement strand
GGTTTATAAATATTTTTTTGGGATTTAGTATGATAGCTTTTGAGATAGTGGAGTGGACCAATGAAAAAAATACTAAACTTTTTTCTAAAATAGAGATAATGCTTTTTAGAGCCTTGTATAACTTAAAAATCTATAAGGCCATGCACTGAATAACTCATCTTACTAACTAGCATCTTGAAAAAGGTTTTCTTTTCCAACTTTCCAACTTTTTATTAGTTTTTTTGATCATCTCCATATGAAGCTCTTTTGCATCTTGCCATTGAAGAGAAGAAAGCCTAAATACTTTATTGGTAAAGTATACTGAGTGCATCCTAAGGAGGCACAAAAAGCATCAAAATTCATGGGTAGACATTTTAAAATTATAAAGCTTGCTTTTCCATAAGTTACAATGAGACCACTAGCAATAGAAAAATCATTAAGTGCTTATTTAATCCTATGCAATACTATAGTATCTCCTTTACTAAATAAAAAAGTATCATTGAAAAATTATGAATGAGTGAAATCTTAGCATCAAAATGTTAGCTTAATACCATCAAATTGTTTTTAGTCTAAGCTTGTGAAGATAGATACCTAATCATTCCATAGTCATAATAAATAAAGAGAAATGGGATCTTCCAATTGTAGTCCATTAGCTAATTGAATATTACTTTTTCTATAAAAAAAAATCTCTATAAAAACCAAATTCATATAATTCCAATTAATTTGATCATATGCTTTATTAATATCGAGCTTAAATGTCATAGAAGATATTTTTCTAACATAATCCAAAATATGTTTGTCATCAACAAAATTTGCTTGTTTAGGAGAAATGATGCTATCTAAAACATCTCTAATTCTTAAGAATAGTATTCTAGATAAAATTTTATAGATGGTAGAATAGAGACAAATAGACCTAAAATCTATAATGTTATAAACATCATTCCTTTTAGGTAGCAAAGTTATCTAAGTAATATTAAAGTTGCCAATAATATTATTCCTTCTTTAAAATTCAAAAATCATATCATAAATATCTTGCTTAACAAAATGCTAGAATATTTTTAAAAATCAATAGGAAATTCATCTATACATGGAAATTGATTATTAGTGGAGTGGCGAAGTACCCCTACACTCAACCATACGAATACGAGCGTTTCATGCACGATCCGGTCAAACTCCGTAGACGGACTAGTTGTGGTATCTAGACAGTTATCCTTAGGTCGTAGTTCGCTATCTTCCCAACTGGACTAGTATTAGCTTTGTCACATATGGTTTAGTCCAGAGTGAGGTGTATGATGTGTTTCTATGCTAATGCTACTCCTAAGGACAATTGAAAGTAATATTGACTAAGCTAAGAGAGAAAGGTGAGAGAGAATCTAAGCTAGCCTAAGTGCGATGAGCATCCGTTCCTTAATCATCCGTACACATCTTGAACTTCGTGCATGACTACCACTGGGATTACCAACCTCATGACCTAAGTACGCTACTAGGTTACCACGTAGTCATACTTAAATGCTCGTGATTAAGTTGTACTCATTCTGTGTTACTAGGAGTTAAAGGGTGAGAAGAGATTAACTATCTAGGAAAGCATTTAAATATTTAACAAGAATTAATTCCTATTTAGCTTAGTCTATATGCTACAAGGTTTATCAGAAAGTTCATCTTTATTGCCGCACGCAAATGTGTGCTCAGGTACAATTCGCTCGAATAGAGCTCTGTTCACTTTAAGACTCCTACTGCGGGCACATGGAAATTATTCTAACTTTGGAATGGAAAAACTGCTATAGTTTGGCTAAGGTCTAACTCTAGATGGAGAAACAAGGGAAAGTTGCCTCTTATTTATAGAACTGGTGATGGGCTGCGATATCGCGTACGCGATATTGCAGGGGCTGACGCGATATCGCGGCTCATCATACCCCCATGACTGAATGAAAACTCATCCTCGAGTTCCTTACAAAATATTGGGAAGGTATGGGATTATTGACTTGAATGATACTAATGGTGAATGGGTGAGATGTGAACGGATCATCATTACAATACATGACAAATTTAGTGTTCATGACAACAAGAGTGAACACTATACACATTTGACATTCAACCTTATTTGGTAGCTGAGAGAGAAGAGAGAAGAGAGAGAGAAAAGAAGAAGTCTGTTGTTGCCAACACCAAGATTGCGCCTTTCATTGTCCATCTATAAGCGCGCCATCAATCTTGTTCCTTGCATAAATGTTTCAGCACTAGTCCATTCCAAGTGTTTCCTCTAGGTCCAATCCATTGTTGTATGATTACCATCTACACACACAACACAGTCTGATATTAGCAAAGGGTAAATGAATCATAATGTAGTTAATACTTTTCCTTACTGTAAGGTCCATTCGCTGAGTTGTGATATGGCTAATGTGGATTTGGAGATATAATACTGGTGACTACCCAAGGTGTAGGGGTTAGGAGAAAATCGAAAAAATTGGACCGGGACCCCCATGATTGAGAGCGAACCTCTAGTAGTGTTAGAATAGAAAAATATAAGGAATAAGAAAGAGGGAGAAAAGGAAACAATGATAACGCCCATAAAATGGATGTCATAGGTGGAAAATGAACAAAATAAATGGTGATCGCAGTAATGTTAAAGGGAAAGAAATGAACTGATGCACCAAATAGGAATGCCAGTGGGTCCTCTCCAAAGCAGGCTCATGCCCTTAATGCCCTAGCAATCCCACAATTAAAGAGTCCATAGGCTCTAGAAATGTCATTTGGAAATAAGAGTTAAAGTCTTAACCACAAGAATTTACCAAAAAGAAAACAATGCATTAACCAAAATATGGACTATTGATACAATTGACAATGAGGTGGAAAATGAAAAAAGAATGATGGAAAGAAGAGAATGGAATGGAGTCTTAAGAACAAGGTGGTGTACAGCCCCTTGTGTATTAATGGTTAATGTGACTTAGTAGATCCCATTCCAAATTCGGCCTCAAACAATCCACATCCAATGACTTCGCATTAATATATTTGGCCTATCCATCCACTTGAAGTAACAAGAATGTCTCCATCAAAGAGCCACCATCATTTTGACAAAACAAGAGAGGAGAAAGTAGGAAGTGAGAAGGGCCTTAGTTAGAGGGAACATTTTTATTTAGTTCCATAACCGGTTCTTGTAGCCCAGATGATTATTTCGTCTAAGGGGTGTGCTTTGAATTCTCACTATTTGTTTTTGTGTTTTTCATGAGAACCACACCATGCAAAGAATTATTATTTTTATTAGCTCAACTTCCCAATAATGGAGTAGTCGGAATGGTACGGGAGACTCAAGAAGAAAACATCCAAGTACCCAAGAGAATGGCCAGCACAAATGCATCAAGTTCCCTTGAAGTCACACCCTTTTCAGTCTTTGAGTCCTTAGTTTGAGAAATGCTCAGTCACCGATTCATTGATAGTTCTTATTATTTAAGGAAGGGGACTGTACAGTTCCAAGCTGAGAGAGACCATAGAAATTCATGGATGTATGGGTGACATGGACTCATTGCCTGTTATATCAAAAAAACCATACCTTAGTATCAACATCATAACTCTAAGGTAAAAATCAAAAATTAGCAATCAATAGAATATAGTTCATACCACCATCAGGAGCACTTATTAGGTGACAAAACTTAACAAAAATAGATAAATAAACATACGAATAAACGAAAAAGTATGAACGATGTTGCAAAACAAAAACAAGAAAAGTTAAAGAATTTTTTTTAAAAAAATGTGTAAAACAAAAACTTAAAAGAAAAAAAGATAAAACAATAAATTGAAAAATGAAAACCTGAAAAACAAAAAGTGGTAAAATTAAATAAAATGAAAAATATTTATCAATCCTGCTTGTTATTAGAATAGGGGATATCCCCCATAACCAAACGGTTGAGCATGGAAAGGATTAATAAATAAAAGATGAGGATCCCTGCATGTTGGAAATATTGAAACTTGGTCATACCTACCCCATTGGGGTTCACACACTTGTTTATAGTAAGCATAGTGGGGCACTTTATAAGATGTAGTTTTCGGATAATGAATTGACCCAATATGATGATTGAGACCATAAGATGGTATGCAAGGATCAGGATGTCGCCCTCCATGGCTATATTCATTGGGCTGTATGGTTGTTGGAGTGTTCGTTGGTGGCCCCGATGGAGTTACATGAGGTGCTGTGTTTGAAGAGAAGGATGCACCACAGTGTGGGCTTGTGCTGAGTTGGCGGATGTAGTGGTTTCTGAACTATGATGTCCCTTTCAATGATCATGTCTAAAGAAGGGATGCTTTTGATGTTGTGAAGGACCTCCACTGCTGTTTAGAGTAGTAGCATAAGTAACGTTTGTGGGTTGTTGCTGTGGCGTAGACACCTTAGGAACAGTTGGTGGCAATGTAGAAGGAGGGAAAGGATGAGAATGTTGGAATTTAGGAGAAGTGTAAGGTGCATAAGGTGGTGGTTGTGTTGAGGACATGGGTTGATAATATTGAGGAGAATAATAATGCAATAAGGTAGAGTATGTCGGCCCAATTGGAGAAATCAGATGTTGAACTTGATAAGCATTTAGATTCAGAGGATACAAAGGGTGTTTCCAGTTTAGGGATGGCTTCCCCCACGACTAGGATTATTGCCACTGTGATCGGACACAATACCTCTGTACGAACTCTGGGTGTAACGTGTTTCCCCAATGCTCATATAGATGTAACAGGATTGGGCATTGACCCTTGGGGTGATCGTACAGGAAAATGTTGCATTCCTACATATGATTGGTACTTGAGCCCTTATTTTCCTCGTCCCTTCTTTCCGATTGTCTAATGATACTTGGTCCTATTTCTTGGGTTGTCAAAACTCTATCTCCAATAATATTGATATATTCCCCACACTTTTTATGCATCCATTCCAACCACTTATTAATCTTTGCCTCGATTTCATCCAACGATTGGTGTACTAGCAAAGATGATTTTTCCTCCTTGAGATAGGTTGATTTCTCCTTTTTGTGATTATGGACCTTTGTTAAGTTGAGATTTTGGTCCCGTTGATGTTTTTAAACACTCTCCCATCTAGCCATTTCTCCTTCTTCTTTTGCTACCTACTTAATAAGCTCTTGGAATTGATGGGTTTGTAGTTCATATAGTTGACCTTGGGCATACATCCCTAAGGTTTCTCTTGTTGCATCACGAAGCCCATCAATGATATGGTATGTTAGCCTATCCTCGGAGAACTTATGGCCTGGACAGTTGTTTAACAGTGCATAATATCTTTCTAAGGCCATGTCCAAGGGTTCATGTTGTGCTTGTTTCCACTCTTGGATTTGTTTCCTCAAGGCTGACACTCTTGCGTAGGTTTGATATCTTTCATTAAAGGCTTCTATCATTGTTGGCCAACGTCGTATTGAATTTGGTTTTAACGATCTATACCATACTTTTTCTTGGCCAACGAGTGTCATAGGAAAGATCTTGAGCTTTTTCCAACCATTATCAATGTTGTTCCATGTAAATGATGTTGCGAATCCGAATCATAGCCTCCTGAAAACTTGGGAAAGTTGTTTAAATCAAGCCTGGGTAGACGGCTCTCTTTATGATGCTTATGGGAGATTCGAATAGCCTCTTGTATTTGCATTAGGCTCTTAGTGGCTAGCAGGGGTTCATTGTCATTAGGTAAGTTATGCTTTCGTGTGTTGTGATGATGTTACCTACGTTTATGTAGGCGTTCTTGATTTTCTTTGTGAGCTTGATTTTTAGTTCTACGCTGATCCCTTGAAAGATAGTCATTTGTGTCATAATCTGACATTGAAGGAGTAGAGGAAGAGAAGGAACTGTAAAACTTGTTATGACTTTTGTAAGTCTTCCAATCATCCCCAAGTAAGTTCTTGTTAGTTATTGAGAAGGTCCTAGGCCTTTTGGGCCTCCTCGTTCTATGGGATGTCTCATCCTCACTAGGGGTGTCAGAGTTGGATGACAAGAGTCTTTGAGTATCGTTGGGGTATTCATAAATGTAGGGGACTCCTGCATAAGGTTGAGTACTCCAAAATTTATTTTCATCATCAATTCTATTCGTTCTCCAATGAAATTCCTCACTAGGTATGGTATTATCATAGTCTTGTAGGAGAGCCATGGTTGTGCAATTGTGTGTGAATTTATATGTGACTTTCTATAATGATTTTTTCCTAAAAGATATATCTTTAATTCCTATACAAAAACCTTGTATGATATAACTAATCTAGATAACTAGCATCGTCCCTAGCAACGATGCCAATGAGTAGCGAGGTACCCCTACACTCAACCATATGAATACGAGCATTTCACGCACGATTCGGTCGAACTCAGTAGACGGACTAGTTGCGGTATCTAGACAGTTATCCTTAGGTTGTAGTTTGCTATCTTCCCACCTAGACTAGTATTAGCTTTGTCACATATGGTTTAGTCCAGAGTGAGGTGTATGATATGTTTCTATGCTAATGCTACTCCTAAGGATAATGGAAAGTAATATTGACTAAGCTAAGAGAGAAAGGGTGAGAGAGAATCTAAGCTAGCCTAAGTGCAATGAGCATTTGTTCCTTAATCATCTGTACATATCCTGAACTTCGTGCACGACTATAACTAGGATTACCAAGCTCATGACCTAAGTACGATATTGGGTTACCACGTAGTCACACTTAAATGCTCGTGATTAAGTTGTACTCATTCTGTGTTACTAGGAGTTAAAGGGTGAGAAGAGATTAACTATCTAGGAAAGCATTTAAACATTTAACATGAATTAATTCCTATTTAGCTTAGTCCATATGTTGCAAGGTTTATCAGAAAGTTTATCTTTATTTCCGCATGCAAATGTGTGCTCAGGTACAATTCGCTCAAATAGAGATCCGTTCACTTTAAGACTCCTACTACGGGCACATGGAAATTATTCTAACTCTAGAATGGAGAAAATGCTATAGTTTGGCTAAGGTCTAACTCTAGATGGAGAAACAAGGGAAAGCTGCCTCTTATTTATAGAACTGGCGACGGGCTGCGATATCGCGTACGCGATATCGCGACTCATCAATTAGGTATACTAAAGAAAACATTTGTAATCTCTTCATCTATAGGTGTGTTATTCAATAAATTTATGTTAGAATGAGATATCTGTCTATCTATATAAGAGATAATTTTTTTGCACTTAATAACTGTTAGTAAAAATTAATGGCAAGCTTTGTGATTAGTTTGCAAAAATGCCCATGCTCATCCTCCAAGATAAAATTTATGTTATTCCTTATAGAAGCATAAGTATGAAAAAATATAGAATTTTCATCTATGGTTTCTAGCCAATTAGCCTTATCTCTTTGTGCCTTATATAATCTTTCTTTCTTTTAGATGTTAAAATATTGCTATAATAGTGTCCATTCATTTAATTTTTTTTCTTATGTCTAGCCTTATATGAAAACCTTTGCATGTGTATTATCAATTTACTAAAGAAGCTACTTTGGTAGTTTTTTTCACCAATTAGAAGGATTTTGTTTTTTTTTCTTCAAAAGATAATCCATTTTCTTAGGCATTTAAGTGTATGCCATACACAAAATTGTGCAGAACTCTCCATTTTTCCTACCCAAACTTCTTCATACTAAATCTTGAATTTGTTCATTATGTAGCTAGTAATTTTTCCAGTGAAAAATTCTACATGAATTTTTACTTGCATTATGCCATAGAAGGATAGGCCAATGATTTGAACCTACTTTGGCCAATCTTCTTTCTTAATGTGTTGGAAATAAGTGAAGCCAATTCACATAAGCTAAAAATGGGTCCAATTTACAATAATTTCTATGAAACCTTATCTTTGATTGTTCCAAGTGTATGAGTAGTTAGCAAAATTATTGTCTAAGGCCTAGACTTTGATTAAACTCTAAGAAAATCACTCTACATTCAACCACCAAGAGTCTCCTCCTACTTTGATGAAGTGTCTTCCTCACGGTGTGTCGACGTGATCCTATCGACATGGTTGCATCAATGTGTGGTTTGATGCACTGATGTGACCTCATCAACACAATGTCTTATTTTGCCTATAAATACATGCTCACCAGTGGCATTTATGGAATCCATTATTTAGTGTCCTAGCCAAGCTCTTGCATTTTGTTCATTTGAAATTTAGAATATTTTCTAAGTATCTGCAGTAGGAGTGAGAAGTGTACGAGTCTTTATTCGAGCACTGATGTACTTGGGCACCTTGATGTGACCAAGAATAAAGACATTTTTTCTTCAGAAACCTTACATCACTTGGAATTAGTTTAATGTTTACTTAATGGATTTATTATTTCATCAATTTACTTTAATACATTTGATTAATTAATTAAATAATGATTAATTAAAGTACATAAGTATGATCATTTTGAGCATATGTTAATGTTTGGTAATCCTAGTAGCGCTTAATGCTTGGTAACCCAATAACGTTACAACTTGGTTCAAGATGTGTATGGTAAATGGGAATGGATGCTTATGTTAGGACTAGTTAAGATATTAGTTAGTTATTAGATTGATTAAACATTTAATTACTTTATTTTCAGCACTTAGGCAATTTAAACAATAAACATAAAATGATAAATATTATATGCATTAGTTACACTTAACCATACCTTTGTGCTTCACAAGAGAAACTAAGAAGACAACAATCACTTTCATTAGATTCACTACCTAGACCCAATGTACTTAGACAGATAAAGTCTATGAAATTCAACTAGATCTCATAGTGAATACTAGTGATTCGTATGGTTGGGCGTAGAGACTGCTTGCTACTCATCATTGGCACCATGTCCAAGGACTTTAGTTAGCTACATGCGAAATCTAGGAGTTAGTGAAATTATTCAACGATGTTGTAACGAACCTAAAAGATAACATCATTAAGAAAAATAATAATAATAAGAGCACACTATTTTTCTTTCAATCAAATATGGCTTCTTCTCATAGGGGAGATTTTCTATCATTGTACAAAGGTGGATCCAATCAACAAAGGTGCAGAGGATCAAAACCATCAGTATCCAAGCAATGAAGAGTGATATATACTCATCTCGAATTTGGATTCTATCTTTGACATTTGATATTGATAAGTAGAAATGATTTATTTTTCATGATAATAGGTAGTAAGTCCACTTCATCCATCCATCCACAAAACCCTATGGTGTTCCCTTGTTCTGGTAATATGCAGTCCCTTCTTAAATGAAACATATAACGAACTTGTGACCTTGGTAGTTTTCAAACTTGAGAAAGATTAAATGGATAGAAAAAGGTGTGACTTCAAGGAGATTTGATGCTCTCTATACTTGCCTACCCTCTTGGGTGCATGAGTGTTTTCATGGATTTCTCACCATTCTGCTGTTGACCAATAACAGGAAGCTAAACATCTTTGCATGGTATGGCTCCCTTCAAGAATAAAACAACAACAATAATAATGGGAATTAAAAGCACACCCCTTAGATGAAATAACAAGCTACAAGCACTAGTTATGGGACTAAAAAGATATGTTACCCATGCTTGAAGGTCCCTTCTAACTAAGGCTCATCTCACTTCCTACTTCTCTTTTCCTCTCTTTTAGGAATGGTGATTGATTTGTGGAGATATTCTTGTGCCTTGAGGGGGTGGATTGGTCTTAGAGTGTTGATGTGAAGTCACTGAAAGTGGTAGGTTGTAATTCAAACTAATGATGAATGTTATCAAATCATATTAATCACAAAATCCACAAGGGACTTCATGTGACCATGGTACAAGACTCCATTCCACTCTTCACCTCATCCACCTATGCTTTCCATAACTCATCTTGCTATCATTTTTCACGTCTTGTTTCATGTCTTGGTTTGATATGTTAAAATTCTTAGGTAGTTTCTTATGGGATTTAGTCCTTAACTTACAATAACCATTAATTACCCATGGGGCCCATGGACTCCTTGGTATGAGGGCATGCAAGGGCATTAAGGATATGAGCCTCTTATGGAGAGGACCCACTTGCATACTCCTTGGTTGGGCTAGCTAAGTTCCTAATCCCTTAGATATTTTTGCATTCAAATTATTTGTGCTCCATGTTGATTGCATCCAAGTTTGCACTTCTTTTTAAGTTTTCTCCAATCTTTTTCCTATAAAATCTCTTTTTTTTTGTGTGAATTATCTAGCCCTCTTCAAGCATTTCTTCATGTTTTTGGCCTTTCTAGGTCTCTATGGACTCCAATTTTATGCAAAAACTCTTTTTTTTTTAATTTTAAAAAGGAAATTTTTGTCTTTTGGCCACATCAGTGGGATCTCATCAACATAGCCCCTTGCTTCGACATGACCCCGTATACAGGATCCTGTCAATGCAACAATAAAAATCTATGAATAGGATGCAACACTTTGAAATTTTTTTCCATTTTCTTCCAAAAAGTAAAGGAGTTTTTGTAGTTTTCAAAGCTTAGAATCTTCCAAAGCCCATAACATTTACACCATTTTTCCGATTAACCTCATTCTTCATTCATGTGGCTATTGAACGTGAGCTCTACATCATGGGGGCCATAAACCTTAGGTTTTTGACAAAAAAAATTTCAAAAATTTTCTTACTCCCCCAAATTTTAACCAATAAAATAACATTAAAATCACTAATTAATGAGCATTAAACCTTTTCAATGAACTTTGGTAGTCATCTAATTAAAAATAATATTAAAATGATTAATTCACCATGATCGAAACTTAGCCAATTGTAACTAACCCAAAGAGATAAGATATCGGAGTGTTTGAAAGTTACACACCAAACACTAATCCTCAATCATGTTATGATTATAGATGGCACCAAGACCAAAATGCTTGTAGGAAGCAGGACCATCCTAACCAAGGGACAAGTGGCCTAGAACTAGAAGAGACCAAGAAGCGAAGCTATCACAGGAGTAGGTAGTTGAAACACATGCAACGAGACTTCTTCAAGAGGACCCTAAAGTGGAATTTTTCCATTAGATTCCAGAAAATGAAATAGAGTAGTCCCACTAGAATGAGACATCGAGACTAAGATTGAACCTTAAGGTCACTCTGACACAGGGCTATTTCAGGCAATTTGGGTGTAGAGAGATTCAAAAAGCAGTTCTCCCCAAATTAAACATTGGAACTTTCTTGGACTTTACCTTAGAAGAAGTCAAAGCTCATCTTCAAATGTCTTCCATGTAGCCCATTCTCACTTCTAGTAGGGAATGGTACATGGGAGAAACATATCTATCCTAGAATAATATGCAAGGTGATGCCACCATGAAGATCAAGGATATTTCTATGTCCTACTCGGTGAAGGCCATTTTTGAGGTCCTTGGGTTGCCAAAAATTGGGGTAACCTTCACAGAAGTATCAATGTAAGCGAACCTAGAGGTCAAAAAGGAGTGGGTCTAGTGATGCTACAGAGTTGATCGTAAGGATTATGGTGCACTCACAACAACAAAGCATGTGTATTTTAAGATAGTAGCCTACCATCTTAATCCATTGGTGAGGCCCAACATGGTGACAACCTTCTTTGCCTATGTGTGTGCCACTTTGAGAGGGAAATTTCTTGTCAACATTCCATAGTTGATCTATCTAAAGACAAAGAAGTGGTTCAAAGAAAATGAATGTGGAAGGAAGGCACTCCCTTGTCCATGTCTCATTCGAAAATTATGCAAAAGGGGAGGAATCACCCACTACACCAATCATAACATCAAACCTACTCCTACTACTTGTTGGGTGGACATGATGTAGGATAAAGTGCCTACCAAGGTGTTGGAAGAGGAGCAACCATCACCATCACCCACTCATGAACAATCAATGCCAAAGTCCTACGTTGTTGTTGAGTGCATGCACAATCTTAGTGAGCAACTCCTATAGCAATAGCAAGCAAGTTTATCTATAGGCTAGTGTTGAGTTTTCTTAACAAGGTGGCACAATCAATCAATAGGATGGAGGATTCAATGCCAATGTTTTCTACTCAAAGAATGCAAGTGCCCACAAGATCAAATCCTAGCATCTAAGAGGTAATTGTGTCCCTCTCTCAATAGCAACAATTCCCAGATATCTCTAGGAATGCTACTACCTTTTCGGTGTGCTTGAAGAAGGGTGAGGGGGAAACTATTTTGGTGATGTAGAACCAAGAGCAGGAAACGATGGTAGAGGTGGTCACTGATAGAGTGGCTAATGCACTCAACACTCTTGCGACATATGTACCAAATTTTGTTATAGTTAGAGATGTGCAAGTGTTCATAGGAGAAGAAAGTAGGAAATTCAATGTAGCCCAACACAAGGAGTTATTAGACCGACTGGTAGGAACTCAGAAACTAATTTTGGATATCTTTGATATCTCAAAAACCATTTCAGAAAACTAGTTAGAGCTACCTAAGGCTAGGGGCAAGGTCATCATTGCAAATTCCCAACTTGAGGTAGCCATAGAGTAGAATCAATGATTGGCTACCGAGGTTGCAAAATTAAAAGCCTACCTCGCTAATCCCATAGTACTCGGCCAAGCAATCTCAAGGGATGAAGCTTTCCAATAGCTTGAACAAAAACTTAAAGAGGCTAAGTACACAAAGGAGTTGGAATTCTTTAACAAGCCATTGCTAATGTCACAACATACAATGTTTAGAAGGACTTATTAGTGGTTTACCAAGAGAATGTCAAGCTAACCCAAGAGAATCATCACTTGTGAAATGTTGAGATTCAGAAAGATCAAATGGTAGAATTCAGGCAACAACAACAGGAGTAGCTTACCAAGGTGAACACTGAATGAGAAGATTAGTTGCAAAAAATTGAAATCTATAAATGGAGGAGGTACATGCCCTTCACCAAAAGTTTTCGATTGAAATCACCACCTAGAAAAATGAGCCCTCAAATTTGAAAGGGTCAAGAACCATTAAAAGGACTAGGTTTGGTTGGAGAAGGAGATAAATGAAAAACATATCTAACTAATGAAGGTGAAGGTAAATGAGGCCCTCCAGTAGCTCCAACAAGGAGGTGATGTATGGCAACCCATCTTTGATGGACTGAATGAATAGAAAAAATCCAAAATCCACCTCAAGGAGCTGCAAATTGAGGAGATGATGGAGTACATGGAGCTTTCCAACTACTGTTACTCAAACCTAGCAGTACTAACCATCGAAAGACAAAGGTTAGAATTGGAGAAACAAGTGGCCAACTCATGCCTTTTGTATGAGATAGAGTTCAAGCACCACAAGGAGATAAAATATAAGCTAGAAACAACCAACGCTAAACTCAAGGTTCTTAAAGCAAAGTTCACAAATCAAAGATCAATAGAAAAGAACCTAGCCAAAAGATTGAATGACTACAAGGAGTTGTGAAATGCAATCAGGGCATTTGACATTGAATGCAAATAGTTTGCTGCCTAGTTTGTTAATATGAAGGAGTTTTTTCCTACAATGTCCTATCCTTGAGATGTTCCCATCCTAACCCACATTGACAATGTTGCATGGACTTTGTATGATTCCAAGAGTAAGGAGGAGAAGATAAAAACATTGTTAGATGCTTTCCGTCTTCCACTAGAAGTTGTAGCTACAACTAGATAGCTTTAACCATAGCCTCAACCAAAATAGATGTGTGTACCAAAGGCATGAGAAGGTCCTTCAAAACCTCAAGAACCTCCACCGCCTAGGACCATTTGATTTTCTTCTTGTCTTCAAGTTGCCAGAGGAGTTACACTATTAGTTTTTGTCATGGTGCTCAATTTTGTTATCATGAACACCAAATTTTGTAATAATTGTAAATTTGTACACTTGACCACTTAGTGTTTTTTGAGTTAGTTTGTGTGTTAGTTAGTTAGTTAATATTCCCATGCCTTCCCAAAATTTTGTAAAAAAACTTGTTTCTCCTTTTGTTCACTCAAGGATGAATTTTCATTCAATCATGGAGGTATGATGAAGCATCTTCCTCAAGGTGAATTGATAGGATGCCATTGATATGATTCCATTGATGTGATCTTAGCAACGTAGTTACATCAATGCATGGTTTGATGCATTGATGTCACCCTATCAACGTCGTGTCTTGTCTTGCCTATAAATACATGCTCACTAGCCACATTTATGACATCCATTATTTAGTGTCCCAGTGAAGCTCTTGCATTTTGTTGATTTGACATTTAGAGTATTTTCTATGTGTCCATAGTAGGAGTAAGAAGTGTATGGATCTTTATTCAAGCACTAATGAACCTAAGCACCTCGGTGTGACTGACAATAAAGATGAGCTTTCTTCGTAAACCTTGTAGCACTTAGAATAGTTTAATGTTTATGTAATTGATTTATTATTTCAAAAATTTACTTTAATGCATTTGATTAATTAATTAAAGCACATAAGTACAATCATTTTGAGCATATGTTAACATTTGGTAATCCTAGTAGTGCTTTATGCTCGGTAACCTAGTAATGTTGCAACGTGGTTCAAGATATGTACAGTAAATGGGCATGGATGCTTATGTTAGGACTAGTTAAGATATTAGTTAATTATTAGATTGATTAAACATTTAATTACTTTATTTTTAGCACTTAGGTGATTTAAACAATAAACATTAAATGATAAAAATCATATTCCTTAGTGACACTTAACCATACCTTTGTGCTTCGTAAGTGAAACTGAGAAGACAACAATAACATTGATTAGATTCACTACCTAGACCTAGTTAGTGTACTTAGAGAGCTAAAGTCTATAGAATTTGACCAAATTGCTTATTGAACACTAGTGATTTGCATGGTTGGGCATAGGGACTACTTGCTACTCATCATACTTTTTCCTCAAAAGCCAAGACATAGTTAAAATAACATATTACTAAAAAAGGTAATTGAAGATTGAATAGTTTAGGGTAATTTATTTGATAGTAAAATTAGACTATAAAAATTAATCAAAAGCCATGGATTCTTATGTTATACCTACACAACAATCATATTGTTTTTCTCATGCATAGTAAATGAAGAAAATATTCTTGTTTTCAAGTAGTCGAAAGACTTCTAGAAATCCAATGACCAAACAAAAAATAAAACCACCAAAGGTAACTTCCTAAGTAAAACAACACTTTGTAATTTTGAACATTTTCTTTCTTATAAGCCCAAAAGTTACATTTTTCCTTCTCCTACCAATGTCAAATGGTATCTCATGATCTAGCTAAGGAGCTTCATTTTTGTGTGGAGGATGAGGCTAATCTAGGCCGACTATATATTTTTGAATTTGATAAATATTTTTATACTATTTTCCATCCTAGAGCAATGGTTTATTTCTTGTATATTAATTTCTATCAAAGTTTGAATAAAAAAACTAAATGAGATTATGTTAAGCTTTAATTTATGCTTTAGCCCTTTCAAAGCTCCCTAATGTAGCAATACTTGAATCCCAATCTTTAATAGCATTCTCTTGCATATGCATATTAGACATCTCATCAAATAGTTGTGCTTCCTCCTTAAGTACATATGACTTCTTCCAAGCCTTATATGCAATGTGAATAATATCCTTCAATGATTGATCTACATGACCTAGTACCTATGCTTCCTCTATCAGTTGAATGCTTGTAAGGATTTTATTTAGTGTGAATAATGCAAGATCCTTTGACATCCTATAATATTTCAATTTTCACCACTCCTTGCATCTATAGGCCAACTTTCAAATAATATATACCATCTTAAAAGTAAACCTAAAAGGATAATATGATTTGCAAAGATGTACACTTGACATATGCTAAAGAAAAATCCCTTATTACTTATTCATAACATTGGTCTTTTGGAAACCAAAATTTCATCAATGAGAGCTAATTTTTCAATGAAGTTATATAA
>MNCI01005015.1:113200-142356 GCA_015680685.1 Gnetum montanum | reverse complement strand
TGTAATCACAATAGAACCATGGATTAGCAATCATTGTGTAACCTTAAAATAATTAGGATACCTTAACTTTTGAGGGTAGTTACACTTGCCTAAGTTGTGATTATAGCTAATTTAATTAACTTAATTATCATTTCTATTTACATATTATCATTGATAAATCATCTCGGAGGTTGTTAGAAGGGTTAACTTGGAAAAATTTGATGTTTATGTATGATTAAAGTTACTAACCCTTAGGGAAGTTAGAAAAAATTTTCAAAAATTACATCAAAAACCTAAAGGTTTTTGGCTCTCCAATGATAAGGATCTTACCTTTGGTAAGTGTAGGATCAAAAAATGGAGTGATTTGGACAAACCATTTGAAAGTTATGGACTCTAGAAGGTTTTGGGCTCTAAAAAATTGCAAAAATTTCCCATGTGTTATGAGCAATTGATAAAAAATTCCTAAGTGTTCAGTGGTATATATAGTATTTTTACATTATGTCGATAAGGCCTCGACAATGGGGCCTTATCGATGAGGTCGGCTACATCGACAAGGTCGGCTGCATCGATGAGGTAACAATGCAACTATTGACCACCATTGACTTTGATCAAAATTTCAAAATACAAGGAATTTTTTTATGAAATTGGGGTCAAATGAAAGCTTAGAAGACCAAGAATAGTATGAAATCATGAGAAGAGCATGTTGAAGGTCATAAATTTGAAAAAGTGGAGAAAATTGATTTAATGGATGAATGCAATGAAAGATTAAGGAGTACTAAGTGGTTTATACAATGGAAAATACAAAATATAAGATCGTAAAAATGTCAATGGTGAGGAGGCGAAACTAGTCAAGCCAAAAGATATGCAAGTGGGTCCTCCCCATAGCAGGTTCATGACCATTTTGCCCTTGCATAACCTGAACTAAGGAGTCCATGGGGCCCATAGTCAATTTAATGATCATGATAAGTTAAGGACCAACCCCAAAAGGATCCACTCAAGAATCCCTATACATCAAACTAAGACATAGAGCATAACATAGAACCCAATAGTGAGGTGAGTTATGGCAGCATGGATAGATGATAGAGAAGGTGGAATGGAGTTCCAAATTGAGGTCATAAGAAATCCCTTATGGAATTATGGTTAAAATGACCCAAGAAGTTTCATCCTTAGTTCAGACCAAAACCATCTATTGTCAGTGACTTTGCATTGTCACTCTAAAACCAATACACCCACTTGAGACACAAGAGTGTTCCCACAATAAAACCATTGTTTCATAAAGAGGAGAGAGAAGTAGGAAGTGAGAGAGAGAGAGGGCCTTAGTTAGAGGGGACCTTCAAGCATAGGTGTATGTCTTTTGAGTTCCATAACTAGTTCTTGTAGCCCTTTTATTTTTCCAAGAGGTATGCTTTGAATTCTCATCATTTTTTTTGAATGATGGAAACCACACCATGCGATGATATTATTTGGCTTCGTATCATTGGGTGGTATGGAACAATAAGAAGTGTATGAAAAAACACTCAAGCACTCAAGCAAGAAGAACAATATAAAGAGTATTGAGTCCCCTTGAAATCACACCCTTTACAAACCTTTGGATCCTTCCTGATTTTGGAATGACCAAGGTCATTGATTAATTAAAAGTTTCTTTAATGAAAAAGGGATCTCAAATTTACAAAATAAGGAAACCCATAGAGTTCTTTGGATGGGTGGATGACATGGACTCACTACATATCCCATGAAAAATAAACCATGTCAAAGTTATTAGACATCATAATTCAAAACTAGAAACCAGACATTGACAATCACACATTAAGCACAAACCATCATTAGTAAACAACAATAGTAGCATTATGTCTTGTGACAATAACGTAAATTTATTAGCAAAAATGAGAAAATATCATACTTAATCAAAAGAAACACAAGAGACAAAACAAAGTAAAAAAATATAAGAAAGTGTACAATAATCAAGAAAATTTAAATGTACTAAAAATGGTATAAAATTAGAAAAAATTGAAAATCAAAAAGGTGAAAAATAAAAAGGGTAGAAAAACTGAGAGGCCATGGTAATGGTTAGCATGAATGGCCATCTCCGCCATGGATGAGTTAAAAGGAGGAGATCTAAAAAAATAGAATGTGGGTGTCCATTAGGTGAGGTGGTATTTATACTGGCCAATCTTGGTTCTAGGGAAGGTTTAATTTGTTAGATATTGGCCAACTACTTTTTATTTGGGTTGTCAGGTTTGTAAATTATCATAACCCCAAAGGGAAAGGTTTGATCAATTATATAAGGTTCCTTCCACAATGTTTGAAATTTTTCCTTTTGAGGTACATGTGTGGGGTTCCAATAGAGGACCTTATCTCTTAGTTGAAACCTTACTTTCCTAATTCTAAGGTCATGGCATTACTTGTTGAATGTCTTGTTCACCTCATTCAAAGATAGGGCCACTAAGTGATTTTTCTCTAGCATGTTCAAATTGATCAATCTCTTCTTTTATGCTAAATGTAGACCAAGGTTTAGTTCATAGGCCGTTGAGAGTGTATAGAGCTCGGATTGAATTGGGAGTGTTGGAAGTTTTCTGTACACTAACTCATAGGGAGAATGTCCAATAGGAAGTTTCCAAGTTGATCGATAAGCCTAGAGAGAATCATTAAGTTTTATACTCCAATCCTTCCTATATTTGCTAATGGTTCACGTTAATATTTTTGTAATCTCCCAGTTGGTTACCTCTACTTAACCATTGGCTTGGGGGTGGTAAGGTGCTATTAATTTATGTTCTACCCCCAAACATTGCATTAATTTTCTAAATGTGGCACCTGTGAAATGAGTTCCATTATTTGAAATTAGTAAACATGGCACGCCAAACCTATTAACGATATGTTGTTGTATAAATTTAGTGGCAGTGGATGATGTGCAATCTGTAATGGCTATCGCTTTAGCCCATTTTGTGCAATAGTCAACTACTACTATAATATATGGTTTTTTGCTAGACATGGGTGTGATGGGATCCATGAAGTCAATGCCCCATATGTCAAAAGGTTCTAGTGGTTGAATCCACTATTGAGGACCTTCCGTACAAGCGATCATCACCCCATCACGTTGAGAACATTTACAAGACTTGAGAAACTGGTGGGCATCTCTAAAGATTGTGGCCAATAGTATCCTACCATCAAGTTTTCTATGGTCATGCATCTCCCTACATAGTGGCCTCCACAAGGTCCTTTATGAGCATCTTGGAGAAGACATAGTTGATCTTCGTCAAGGACACACCAACATATTAGGCCATCGACACACACCTTGTAAAGGTGTCCATTAATTTCCATAAAGTATTTGACCTGATGCAAAAATTATTTCTTTTTCCTAAAATCCAAGTCTTGTGGCATCTCTTGAGTGAGAAGATATGTGAGGATGTCATTATACCATATTACTTTTTCAGGCATATGTTCATTTATTGCAACAGTAAAGAGGAATTTGTCTAGAAATTAATCAGAGAGCGGGCTCTCCTCCTCTTTATTATCCCATCTTAAGTGAGAAAGATGGTTAGCGACCACATTCTCGGTTTGTTTTTGATCTACCATAGTAATATCAAAATCTTGCAAGATCAAAAGCCACCATATAACACAATGACTTATCATCGGCTTATTCATAAGGAAGTGAATTGCACTATGGTCCGTATGTACAAATACTTTGTAACCTAGCACATAATGTCTAAACTTTTCTAGCACATACATCACTACCATTAATTATTTTTCTATGGCAGTGTAATTTAATTGTGCCTCCACAATGCTTCAACTCATGTAATGGATATAATATGGACATTTCTTATCATCCATCTACATGAGCATGGATCCCAAAGCATAGTTAGATGCATCTTTCCTGATATGGAATGGTTTGGACCAATCTAGTGCTCGTAGGATTGGTGTTTCTATGAGTTTCTCTTTTAATTGTTGGAATGCATTTTCACATTCCTTAGTCCAAATGAATGGTGCATCTTTCTTTGTAAGTTTTACCAATGGTTTAGCAAGCCTAGAGAAATTCTCAATAAAGTGTCGGTACTAACTAGTGTGTCCAAGGAATGATCGAACATCTTTGATGGTTTCTACTTGGCGTATTATTCCTTGGATGACCCTTATCTTTTCTAGGTATACCTCAATTCATTTCTAGAAAAATCGATGCCCTAGCACAATGCCTTCTTGGACCATGAGATGGCTCTTTTGCCAATTCAACTGTAGGTTTATCTCAACACATCTCTTTAGTACTTACTCAAGTCAGTCCAAGGCTTACTCAAATGTAGCTCCATAGGTGGAAAAGTCATCCATGAAAACTTCAATACCACTACCGATTTTTTTTTGATAAATACTAAGGACTAAGCATTAAAATGTTGCAAGGGAATTACATAAGCTAAATGACATCTTACAGTATGCAAAAGTCCCCAAGAAACTCATGAATGTTGTCTTGGCTTGGTATTCTAGTGCAATTTGGATTTGGTTATAGCCATTATAACCATCTAAGAAACTATAATAATAATGCCTGGATATGGTGTCTAATACTTGATCCATGAATGACAAAGGAAAGTGATCCTTAAATGTTGCCATATTTAATAACCTAAAGTCAATGCAAACCTGCCATTTACCACCTTTCTTTGGTACAATTATAAGTGGGCTAACCCACTCACTATCTACAATTGGATAGATAAACCTTACCTTGAGGAGTTGCTCTATTTTCTCTTTAACAATTTGCTTCAATTTGGGGTTTAGCCATCTCTATGGCTGCTTCCTAGGCTTCATGGCCAGATTAGTGTAGATGCGGTGCTAGAATATCCTTGGATCGATCCTTGTTAGTTCTAGGTATGACCAAGAAAATCCTTTTGACCATTTATTTACCACTTTCAACAACTTTTCTTTTTGTTCAGGAGCAAGTTTGGCATTAATGATGACTAGTTTACTATTCTTTAAAAATGCATACTGAAACACCGTGAAAATTGCGAGTCGGCCTCAGGCAAAAATTCGCAATTCAAGCGAGAGCGCATGACAGCCTTTGTTCAAAGACAAGTTTACGCTCTGTTACGCACGGCAGCGTAATGAGCGTAATGAGCTCCAAAATAGTCAAATGCAAAGTCTAGAGAAGTACAGCAGTTCAACACTTTTTCGAGGCGTGCGGTTAACAGGTCTTACGCACGTTACGCAATGTTGCGTATCATAGGGTATTTCATCGCCAAAGACTAGACATTGTTTACGCTTCATTACGCGCGGCTGCGTACGCAAGCGTAAAACAATTTGAATTTTTTGTTTTCATGCCAGATTATGCTCATACACGCAACACAACGCGAATGAGTGTAATATAACCTAAAGACAGTTGAAACATGCCTGACACACACTTGTTGTTCACACGCACAATACGCAAATGAGCGTATTGTGTGTAGTCACAGTTTGACATAAAATGGTCAAGTCAACGGTACCCAAAATGGTCGGGATACACGTCACCAGGGTTGCGCATTTTCCATAGGACGTCGTAGCCTATAAATACACCAGTTGACAAAGATACAAAGGTCAGAAAATCAAAAGGGCAAGGGCATTTTCTGAGCAGGGAGCAGTTATCACCTTGAGCAGAGATACAGAGAGCAACCTTTTTGTTGACAGCATTACCTTTCAGCAGAAACAGAGCACGCCTCGCTTGAACCTTAGCAACAAGAGCGATCGTTCCTTTGGAGGAAGACACAACTTTCCTCATCAGCGATTGTTATCAGTCCTGAACTGAAACTACCCGAAGCAAAGAAGTAGAACAAGGATCGTGAGATCATCTTGCCCGGTTTACAGGCTCTACTGGTCAGAAATAGTTGATCGGTGGACGTCAGAGCTTGACCTTCCTTGCATCCCAGCTTTGGCCTCCGAGGTAGATTGGACTTCTGTTCGGGCAATTTTCTTGTTGTTTTGTGCTTACTTTACATTGAGTTATCGGGGTCTCCCCATTGTAACGTGACATACAAAGCATACATACTTTTAAAAATCAAAGCATAGATGTTTGAAACCACGTGTTTTTCTCCTGTTAGCTTCATCTTGGCACGTTTAGCGTTATTATTATTATGATTCATCCACGTTGTTTTCCTTTCATTTTACGATTCCTCGAATCAAATCGAACAGTGCAAACATTCGCAATCCCCATCGTTTTACTGACCTGTAAGTCCCTATTTGATCGACAAGACCGTTCAGGGCGCCGCGGATTCATTTTTCCAGCATAGCCCTTGCACGGATCCGTGGTTAAAACTGTGTACACGGAACCTTGTTCGGTATTTCCAGCTGCCGACGTTTTTCGTCATTACAGTTTTCTGGCACTAGAAGGAGGGCCTCTTAGGTTCTGATCCATCTTTTTCGGGTAGCCCTGTTAGCGATCTATACCCAAAATCGTAAACGTAATACCTCCAGGGAAGCTTACGATAAGTCGTGTGGTGTAGATCGGTCTCAGTAACGATTCCTTTGGAATCCTACAGGGCGGAAAGCCTATTTGCGATCTTATCGCTAGCCATCTTTTAGATTCGATTACCAGTTATCGTTCATTGATCAATGGATTCTCTTTACACGACCACATCCGCCATGGTCCCTGTTGATTTGGGTGCCACATCTGTGAATCCTATCGCCGTAACCAGGCCAGCCATTGGTGCAGCGGGATCTCAAGGACCATCGCGCCGATCATTGAGACTTCAGGGGAAAGAGCCCATCTTTACGCTTATAACCCTTGAAGAGTACAACTTTATTTGCGTTAAGATCCAGGTGAAGCTGGCTCTCAGCCGAGCCGAGGTCGAAGCGAAACGAAATTTCGAAACGATCCATCGGGGGGGTCATGATTTCAAACCAACAGCTTATGACATTATTCCGTTGACTGAGCATCAACACGAACTCATAACTCAGTTGGTCATGGCCAAGAGTCAAGCTGTACAGGCTATGGTGGAACCCTAGAATGGGGAGGAGGAAGAGGATGAGTTGGCGGCTCAGTCCGAGCACTCATTTCACACCTTGAGCCCCCAGACCTATATTAACCCGGTGTTCCCATTCAATGGTGAGGCCGCCTCTCTTAACGTAGCCATGACCACGCAGATGCCCGTTCCGGTCCTTCCGCAGGTCACTGCACAACCATCTGGGCTACAAGTACAACTACCCCATAATAACGTGGGGGCGGTCTCGTCACCACGTGTACTTAGCATCCCACTGGTGGTCCCGGCGACCACCGCACCCCATTTCATCCCCCAGATACAACCCCAGCTCACATCTGCAACGTGTCCGGTGCAGACTTTGTCATTTCCGCCCCCTCCAACTTAGCAAATCACCGCAACCGTACCGCCGCAAGCCTTCGTCCAATAGCCTGCCTCAAGTCAGTGGATCAACCCTACAGCGCAACACAACCCGTCTGCGGTGTACAGTGTGCAACCCTTGGTTGCACCTGTGGTGCAAGTTTCGCAGGTGGTCCCTCAATATACCTATCATTACCCCGCGCAGCAAGCAGGAGTTAACCTCTCGTCTCAGACCGGCGGGTGGTGGTCTTCACAGGCCCCCCAGCCTGCGGGGATCCCTGCTCCACCAGCGGCTAGCCAACCTCTTCCTTCCTTTCCATTTCCTAGCGCTGCCCGCCCAATCCAACTGCCTATGCCTTCTGCACAGACACCTCTGCCAACAGGTCTAGATCAAGCCTTCCAGCTTATCCAGACACTTACTAAGGAGGGTCGACGCCTCAAGGCCGCTGGTTCAGACACCATCCAGATCATGGACTTTTACCAGGATGATCTGATTAGTCCAGCGGTGCCCATGCTGTCATTACCACCAGGGATGTCCCTCTCTCATTTTACCAAGTATAATGGGGAGGGGGATCCCAACGCTCACCTAGCCACCTTTAGATCTGAGTCTTTGTTGTTACAACAGTGGCCGCACATGATAATCCAAGTCTTCACGATGTCTTTAACAGGGAAAGCCTTGGATTGGTACAGAGCCCTCCCACGCTCTTCCATCTCAACCTTAGAAGAGCTGCTGACCCAATTTGTGACCCGCTTCAAATACAACCTAAAATCGGAAGTCACGTTGGATCAGCTTATGGGGGTGAAACAAGACCCGCTCGAGCTAGTCCAAAAGTTTATACAGCGTTGGAATGCTACTTTGAATGAGATCCGTGACCCGATCGCGGACACCCATCTATTGGCTATATTCAAAGGAGAAGTCAACGACTTTATAAATTCTAAGCTGTATTATCTTTCCCCTGGCTATTTACATCAGGCCTTCGCTCAGGTCTGAAGCATTCAAGATGCTGCGGAGGCCAGTAAAGACCCAGCGTATGTCGCTTACAGAAACACACATAACAAGGCTAAAGACAAAGGTAAGGCAGCAACAACGACAGTAGCCACGCTGACTGAAGGCGCAAAGAATAAAAACAAGAAGGCACCTACAACATCACCTGAGACCACAGCTGGTGCCGGCACTAGCCAAGACACAGCTGCCCCTGAAGGGCCCCCTCAGCCAAAACCAAATTTTGAGCTTAAAGATCGTTCAAAATACGCGACCTTGCCTATGAAACATTCTGAACTGCTGAAACAGTTGTTAGCGGCAGGGTACTTTCAACCTAAGAAGGTATCCGAGGAAGCTCTGAAGCGTCACAGACGCCACTGTGAATTGCTTAAGAACCCTTCCTTAGCCTTGCCTAACGAACCACCACTTCCAAAATTTCTCAGGCTGGATCACTTCTGTGACTATCACCAGATGTGTGGTCATGATACGGATTACTGCTGGGCGTTGAAGGACGATGTTCAACGCATGATCGATGAAGGTCATCTAAGGTTAGACGGCAGTAACTCGACGCGCCCAGAAAACCAAACATTGCAAGTATATAAGGACCCGTTGAACGCAAACAATGATCCTTATACAATCACTGTGGTGAGTATGGACAACGAGCAGAGGGGACCGCCAAAACAACCTTTTGTTTTGCGTGTGCCCGCTAGCTCACCAAGGGGACCAACTACTTCATCGACAGCCAATGGGGTCTCAAGGCCGCCCTTCATCATACGGGTACCTTCTCAGATACACCCTCAGTCACGCGGCAGCACCCAAGCCACAGCTTCGTCCGCGCCCACGCCTAGGGCGCCCTTCATTATCAGGGTGCCACAACCACAGGTTGCTCCTCTCACACAGGGGTAGACCTCTGGTCAAAATAGCCAATCATTGCCTCCCAAGCGAAAAGAAGAGGACACCTCGATTAACGCAACGAAAGACCATCTTACGCTCGGCTTCCCTAAGCCTAGGCCCTTGGCCTCTACGCCTTCATCTATGCCTCAGAAGCGGGATAAAGGTGCAGAAACGCAGCCACCTTTTCTTGGCAGGAAAAAGAGCAACCCCCCCCACTGACACCGTTCCACCTTGGGAGATCCGTCTCTTGGGCCGAATGGAGGAAGACAAGGGGGATAGACAACCCAGCCGAGAGAAGGACCTCCTCGACGTATTCTCGCAAGTCAAACAGGTTCTTAAGCAAAAGAACACAACGCTGAGCCTTTATGACCTGCTTATGACTTCGCGAGAACACCGTGAGGCTATGGTACGCATGCTGACGTCCATATCAGTGGATGGCAGCTTACCAGCGGAAGAGGAAGCGATACACGTTGTCATGTTTCCTTCTGAAGCTAAGCAACCCAAGCCTACCTCACTGACCTTGCATGACGAGTCCATTAAAGACGATCTTGAGAAAGGTCAGGTGACGACTAAGCCCATGTTCATTACCATCTAGGTCGGCCAGTACTGGATCCAGAGGGTACACGCGGATGATGGCGCAGCCACGAACGTCATGCCTTATTCCATAGTGGATAGGTTGGGTTTGGTCGACCAGATCATTCCCACGACGACGGCCTGCATGAAATCGTTCAACGAAGCACGGGTTCAAGTTAAGGGGACGGTGCGTATTGAGTTTGTGGCGGGGGATCAATTCCCAACAGAGGCGACGTTCTTGGTCGTTGAGGAGATGCCCGGCTTTAACTTGATCTTAGGAGGCCATGGTTAGCCCAACTAAGGGCGGTTTCGTCACCAATACATCAGGAGATACACTTACCTTATGCGGGAGGGGAGGTTATCATACGCGGCGATGAAATCACCCCCAGGACCGTCAATAACATTGAAGAGGAACGGGGTTCAGAGATAGAGAAGGTCGACGATCAAACCCATCTCCAAGCCCCTCAACAAACCGATAGCAATGACGACGGTCTAGCCTGGGCCGACCTGCCATTTCCGGATAACAGCGTAGAGGAGTCAAATCATAAGCCTCCTCGCCCTTACGTAGCACTCAACGTAAAAGCCATTAAGAGACAATTGCGTATCAATGGTTGAACGATGATCTTTGCGTGTGTTACCATGTCCTTGTAAGCTATCACGGTCCCTACTTAACAATTTCTTTTGTTTCAATATACTTTTACGCTATATCGCTCTCTATGTTTACGCTTGTTAGTTCTTACGTTTTATCGTATCCACGTTATTCATGCTTTCACATTTGTTTACGCATTTACACAGGATTATATTCTGTTACAAGTTACGCAAGTGGCCCGCAACGACCTTAAACTAGTTGTGGCTCGCAACGGCCTTAAACTAGTTATGGCCCGCAACGGCCTTAAACTAGTTACATAGACTCAGCCTACTAATACCGTTGTACGCAGTTATGCAGTTGGCCCGCAACGGCCTTAAACTAGTTATCCGGAGTTATGTACTATCATTATTTACGCTTGCTATACATTACACGTCAAGCCCGCAATGGCTTTAAACTAATTATGCAGTATTGCATACTGTAACCATTTACGCTTGAATACGCAACAGGCCCGCAACGCCCTTAAACTAGTTATTACATTCTATCAGTATCACTTAGGCAGAATCCTTACCATTACGCTGATGCAGATAAAAGCATGAAAATCCAAACAATAAACTAATTGCCATTAAAAAAATCCACTGAATCTTATAGCAAGTCTTTAACAGTCATCCATAAAACAACACCCGACCTCACATTAATAAAATTATGCGTAAGTCACAATTACGCATTTCCCCTACTGCCGCTGTCACCAGTATCTCTTAACTCCGGATCCAGTCCCAAAGGGTCGTCCTCCAGTGGGCCATCGTTTCTAGGAATTATTCTTTCACGAAGGATTTCCCCTTCATGAGGTTCTTGTTCCAGCACTAGCTCCACGGGAGGACGCTCTTCATCGTTGCATTCCTCCTCTGCTTCCTCTATTTCCTCTCCCAGCTCCTCAGCTGGCTCGTCTTCCCTATCCTCTTCTGGCACCTAAATACAGATAACATCAAAGTTAGAAAAGACAACACAGGCCAAAAAACTTTCCAACTAAGTCATGCATAAACTTACTTGCGACAGCCCTGCTCCCGCAGCAAAGGGAAGCTTGTCCAGGCCAACCCACAGGCGCTGCATAATCTCTTCCTCCATTAGATCCGGCCACATATCCTCTCCCAAGGTAGCTCCAGCCTTCACCTTCCCTTTCTCCATGCTGCTCCAGTGAGGTGGGTCCGGGAAGAAAGTAGGGATCGTAGCTTGGTCCCTAGGGAGAGTCATCACCCTTTCCGGGGATGCAGTTACAGTCACCTGCTCTTCGAACTTCTTGATGGCTTCGGATGCTCTGATGACATCCATGAAAACCTCCATGGATCGGGCTTTGACGGCAGAATTGCAGTAGTGTTTTCGATAAGCGGCGCTCTCTCGTTTGTACAGATGTTTGTGGTCTTTCTCCTTCTGCCCCCACTCCTGCACGCTGGCACAGTAGTCCCTCCAATCCTGGCTTTTCTGAGCTAGGAGTTCTATCTGCATCCGCTGCTCTACTAGCGCCCGACTAGTCTGTACGCTGTTTTTGATGGCTGTCCAGTAACGAGAGTGATTGACAACAGCAGTACGCCAGTCTTCATCCCCAGTCTCTCACGCCTGTAAGAACTCATTCTGTGACCTTAGGTCCCCAACCTCTTTGGTCAAGGACTCAACCCTCTGCTCCGACCTTTGCAGCTTTTTCCATAGGCTTTCATTTACGCCCCTACTTTCCCATAAGGAGCGTGTCGAGCGTAACGCACATTTACGCATTTTCTCATAAATGTGGCGTGGCACGGCCACCCCATCAGATGGAGGCTCCGCTGTGTCCAAATCAATGGGCTCCGCAGGATCCTATTGGAGGCGAGCTCCTAACAGAAAACAATCATCAATATAGGTGAAACATTACCAGTACATAATATCGTAAACTCATTATGGCTATAACATACCAGCACCAGGTTCGACGCGCTCTAGACGCTCGATCATGTCACTAACGACGCCTTCCATGAAGGCAAATTTGTCAAGGAAGTCTCTCCACATTTTGCTCACAGCGACAGACGTAGATGCATCCTCTTCCCCTGTAGCATAATCTGATTAGACACTCCATCTATTAATAGAATCCTGCAAACTCGCTAACACACTCATTACCTCTGCCGGTGACGGTGGAAACTTCACCAATTTCTTTCGCCTCTTTCTCTTCACGTACGTGAGCCTGTGCGTCACTGGTTCCAGTAGCTGAAGCCTCCTCGTGTACCCGATCTTGTGCACGGCTCCCGCTACCAGCTGGGGCTTCCTCACGCATTGGAACCTGCACATGGCTCACGCTAATAGCTGGGGCCTCTTCTTCCAAAATTGAGGCCCCCTCCCCACGACTCAGTATTATTGCCCCTGTCTCAGGAGTCAGTTGCTCTGTAATTTTTATTGTTCATATCACCACACGTTAGCATATCGTACCAACCATCTAAATAAACATTGCGTAAGACAATTCCTTCACGCTTACCAGGCGGAGGCTTACTCCGCTGAACTTCGACCGCGATAGTTTGGCCCGCGTCACTCCTAGGGGCCTCGGCTATACGGAGCCTTTTGCACCAAGCTGTAGGTTCTACAATTTCTTCCGCCAGGCGTTTCCCTCGCGAGGCATCACCGGTGTAAGTAGGCATTATCCCGCCTACACTGTCGAGGCCTCGCACTTGGGGCACCGCCAAGCCTTTAGTCGTTATAGATAGTGACTCCCCGATCCCTTCCGGTGGATCCTGTCCACGGGTAGTGCTGAGAATGTGGGTAATCCAAGGTTTGGACAGCTGGTCTCGGTCTTGCTACGCCCAGACCCCATTCCTCTGGATGACCAGAAATTCAGCAAACCGCCGGAGGCAAGCTATGAAGAAGGCGTAATGCACATTGAAACGGGACTCAAGCTTCTCACGAAGCTTGACCATCTCATTGCGCAGTCCCTTAGCAAAATAGCTTGCCCAATTGAACTGGGTCCCCTCCTCCAGAACCTCTCGCATAATACGGGTCTGTTCTATAGAAAAGAACTTCCCTTGCGAGAGGGTTTTGGGGAAAGTCTGGGCCCGGAAAAGGGGATAAAGTGTCTTGGCAACATCCATCTTGAATCTTTCGTAAGGAAACCCTTTGGTCTCCTTCGGGATCCTTACCCACTTCTTTAGCCACTCCTGGAATTCAAGGCTCCTCTTCGCCTTCTCACTTACGGGAAGACCGTTCGAAGGGACACCAAATAGGTCCGCGAAGAGTTGAGCGTCAATGTTAAAGCTTACGCGTACATTATGTACGCGCGTACAAAAATGCTCTGCCTTTTCGTTGAAGGAGTTGACCAGGGTTAGCATTTCACTGGCAGGGACATCAGGAGTTGCAGCTAGAAATAGATGCATTAGCCCTGCCACTCGGATCTTGGCGGTCACCGTGACTGGGGCCGTCGAGTGGCCGAGCCAGCACTGTGCGTCCTTGATGTCACCGTAGTGGAAGAGGACAACCTTCGCCTCGCGGGTGGAAATCGTAAGGGTAATCTCCCAGGATTCCCTGACTGTACAGCGTAAAATACAAGTTAAGCGAACATGGTATTACGCAACACATGACTCACAGTTACATTACGCAATAATCGCATATATAGCAGTCTTACCAGGTCCAAATGGCAGCGGGAATGGCGGAAGTTTCCTCTGCACGTCCTCGACGGTAAGGGGCAGATCTAAGGTCCAGTCGTCATGCAGCCACCCGAGTTCTTGGCAATTCTTAAAAGCCTCAGCATAGCGGGTGGGGTACTCACGCATGTCATAGCCGATTTGCCCTATAACACCGGCACACACGTTGTTAGTGGAAGTAAACGCCATTATCGCCGTTTCGGCCCAGGACAACATATCACCATTGCCAACTAACCTGTTGTCACGAATAAAAAACCTGTACCATACAACGTAGGCTTCTCTTACATTTTGCACATAGACCTCTCTTATATTTCACATCGATAATAGACATGTAACAACAACAAAAACAATACAGTTGACAGAATTTGCTTACCTGCCTGCATAGTACACTGTGCCTTGTGGATTCTGGAAATAGGTCGAGACATGGCGAGCCACGAACAGCGTGTTATATGCATGATAACAACTGAAACGGGCCATCTCCCAGATCCAGCTTAAGCACCTCAAACCTCGGGTGCTGAGTGCTTGGTCCTCGAGACGACCCGTATCGATGGCCCCGTCTGTCAAGAAAGCCAGAATCCCCTGTGCAGACCCTGCTAGCAAGTGTTCTAAAATGGCACCGACAATATCGCCAGACAGATGAGACCACACGATAACGCTGAAGTTGCACAGTAAGAACTACAGAAACTCTAGCGCACCCCTTCGAAACCAGATGGCCTTCCCCTGCAACCGCGCTTGTAGAGGGGGGACATTGGGGACGATGGGGTTTATACAGCACAAAACCCCAACGATGTCCAAAACAACCAGAACAGGCTTTAGCGTAACACTATACAGAAAACGCGATACATAAATTAACACCTAGATTTACATTTGCATCATTACTACAGAAAAGTTACACATTACGCTAAGCTATCTATGTGGAAATCGCCCAAACCCTTGCATCAGCGCAAGGTCCGTCTCTGACAACGGCGATAGACGCGACCAGACCAAACCCTCACCGTAACACGAGGTTCATAATCCAAAACCCTCATTTACATGAAGAACACTGTATAAAAAAAATGCTAAAATGGCATGAGCACGCAAGGAATGGCCTACCGGTTCAAAGGTGTCGGGTCGCGCACTTCGACCATGGCCTGTGAAGCACACTCCAGGTTCTCCTGTACCTCATCGATTTTAGCCAATTTGGCATTTTTCCTCTTCGTCTTAGGCGCCATTATCACGGGTTCAACACTTCCATAGCTTTGCACCTTCTGCTCTTCTCTCTCGCTCGGTAGTAATTACGAATTTGGAATTCACAATAGCCAACAGTCCATTCTCACTAAGAAACCACTTACTTATATGCGAAGATCACCGACTTGATATACGATTTCAGCGGGACCTTCCTAAACCAGAACCCGAAAATCATGATATTAAAGCGGTTGATATCGCACGCTCCACTGTCCGAAATGACGTTAAACTACCACATCTTATAGCCTCGTAATTGGGTAGCATTGATTACGACTTCATTACAATATTCAAAATTCTGTTAGCTTTCCACGTTTGCTAGACATCACGTCATCTTTTTTCTAATCATTTACGCACTCTGCGGTTTTGCAGGACAGACGGAAAATGGACACAACATTGTCAGCATCTTTAACTTTGACAGGCCCATACGGGAAGGTAGTTAGGCAATTTGACTCCACGTTAATAGAAATTAACCCCCCTTTAGAAGACGTAACTATAGCCGCGTCGGAGATGTCCCCAGAATGGCCAGAATAGTCAACGAGCACGCTAGACCTGGAAGCTGGGGATATAACCGAAGACCCCCTTGATGAGGTCTCTATCGTTACGCATAGGGGCGAAGCTAAAATGCTTAAAGTCAGTTCCTTATTAGATCGAAAAATGCACGATGCCATAAAGCAGGTCCTGCAAGACAACATCACCGTCTTTGCATGGTCATACGAAGATATTCCTGGACTAGATCCCAGGCTAATCCAACATAACATCATCTTAGACCCACAGATTAAAGTAGTAAGACAAAAGGTACGCAAAATCAAGCCAGAGATCACGCTAGCCGTGCGTGATGAAATCAGCAAACTATATCAGGCTGGTTTCATCTGTGCAGTCGATTACTCAGACTGGGTATCTAACATTGTGGTCGTACCAAAGAAGACCGGAAGCATACGCATCTACATAGACTTCCGAGATTTGAACAAGGCCACGATCAAGGATAACTTCCCGCTTCCGAGTATCGATCAACTAGTCGATACAACAGCTGGGCATGCGCGTCTATCCTTCATGGATGGTTTCTCTGGTTATAAGCAGATTTGTATAAACCCAGAACATCAATTAACCACGACATTCATGACACCCTAGGGTACCTTTTGTTATACTATGATGCCATTTGGTCTAAAGAATGCCGGAGCAACGTATCAACGAGTTATGACGTACATCTTTAGCGATTACCTCTTAGAGAGACTGAATGATTATGTAGACGATATAGCTATGAAGTCTTTAAAGTCTGAGGATCATTCAGGAGATCTGGAGTTAGTCCTTAAAAGATGCTCCAAATACGAGCTCCGGCTTAACCCAAAGAAGTGCGTATTCGGAGTCAAAACCGGACGCATGTTGGGGTTTGTGGTGTTGAAAATCGGCATACGAGTTGACCCTGATAAGGTCAAAGCCATTGTCGAGTTAACGCCTCCAACAAACCTCAAGCAATTATGCGGGTTACAGGGACGCTTACAGTTCATACGCCGATTCATCTCGAGATTAACCGACAAGCTACACCCTATGCAGCATTTGCTAAAAAAGGGGGTTAATTTTGAATGGATGGAAGATTGCCAACACACATTTGATAGCATAAAACAGGAACTTCAACATTTACCTACGGTTTTCCAGCCACAAAGGGACTTACCATTTTATATCTACCTCGCAACTTCGGATGTAGTGTTAGCAGCATTACTTTGTCAGAGAAGGGATGATGGGTTGGAAGTACCCATCTACTACTTGAGTCATGCTTTATATGCGTACGAAACGAGGTATAACGAAGTAGAGCATAATTGCCTAGCATTAGTTTTTACGCTTAAGAAATGTAGACATTACCTTTTCCGTAGCCAGGTTAACATCATTTGCAAAAATAACATCCTTAGGACCATTACACATAACTTGTATGAAAGCAGTAGGATCGCTCGCTGGAAGGTTATCACAGCAAAATTCGATCTGCATTATATTGGCCAATCTTCTATGAAAGGCCAGGCAATAGCTGACTAGTTAGTAACATCACCGGTTGATAATCAGGTGACAATAGAGCCAGAGTTCCCTGATGAACATGTACATAGTTTAAGCCCTATCTTGACAGGACCCGAAGCAACGTTGTATTTCGACGGAGCTTCAACTGCTAAAGGTGGCAGTGCTGCCACTGTCATTACGCTATCACCTAAGGACGTGCGTCTACACGCTTATCGCTTGACATTCCCTTGCACGAACAACGTGGCAGAGTACGAGGGGCTCCTCAGAGGATTACTAACCGCCACCGAGCTCAATGTTCAACACCTGGCGGTTAGGGGTGATTCGATGCTTGTCATAAATCAGATCACAGGAGTCTACGCCTGCAAGGCTGTACATTTGCAGCCCTCCTGCAATAAGGCTAAAGATCTTCTGAGACGATTTGCGACCATCGATGCTCAACACGTGCCACGCACTGACAACATGCTGGCCGATGCACTGGCCACCCTGGCTCTGAACGTGCCTTCGCATCTACTTGACACCTACCCTGCATTGATAACAAACTACACAGATACTATCATTTAGGCGGCGCAAATCTGTTCTCTTCTCGAGGAAATCACACCCGAGTGGTACGACGACATTAAAACTTACCTTCTACAAGACGAACTACCGCCTGAATTGTCGCACGCGCAAAAGGATGTAATTCGCAAGCGGGCTAGGCAGTACGTCATCATTGGAGAAAGTACTCTTTGTAGACGCTCTTTCGATGACGTGCTGCTCACTTGCGTTGACAAAAGCCAAGCGCAGCATATAGTCAGCGAAGTTCACGAGGGACTATGCGGCGGCCATGTAGGACCATGAGCTATGGCCCTAAAAATTCGACGCTTAGGGTACTACTGGCCACGCATGGAAAAAGATTGCCTGACAAAAGTTAAAACTTGTGACACATGTCAATGTCACGCAAATCTTATACACGTGTCACCCACAGAATTGCATACAACGCAGATAACATGGCCATTTCAACGATGGGGACTTGACATTATAGGACCCATCACACCAAAATCTTCTGCAGGGCACAGTTTCATTATTACTACTGCTGAGTACTTTACGAAGTGGGTAGAAGCTGTCCCCCTACGAAAAATCACATCCCAATAGGTTTGCCATTTTATCCTGGACAATGTAATAACCAGATTTGGTCTCCCGATGACTATCGTGACGGACAACGGGCCACAGTTTAGTAGCACAGAAACCAAATCCTTCTATGATAACCTTGGCATTAGACAATCTTTTTCCTCCCCCTATTACCTACAAGAGAATGGTCAAGCTAAAGAAACGAACAAAGTGATCACCAATTTGCTTAAGAAAATGCTCGACGGTAACAAAAGACGGTGGCACGAACAGATCCTCTATGTGCTGTGGGTGTATCGTACTACATGTAGGACAGCTACAGGTAGTACGCCCTATAGCCTAGTTTACGGATCTGAGGCAGTGCTGCCTCTCGAGTTGCAAATTCCTTCTCTGAGAATGGTCCTCTCCACCATTATAAATGAGGCTCAACACACTGAGGCTCGGATAATGGATTTGGATTCAGTGGAGGAGAAGCGAATACAGGCTCTTGACACGATTGAAAAGTATCAAGATAAATAGAGACAGAAGCATCATTACAACCTTCAGTAGCATCCGATCAAGAAGGGAGACCTAGTTCTCAAGGCCGTGCGCGAACCAGTGGGCAAGTTCTCTGCAAACTGGGAGGGCCCTTTCTTGATGGTCGACGCATACAACAACGGAGCATTCAGACTAGCAAACATCGACGGTGGTGAATTACCAAACCCTGTAAATCATGTATATCTGAAGTGGTATTACATTTAGCAGTATCTCCAGTGTGAACAATCAGGTATGGCAATAATTGTCTGCTACGACGTTAAACTGGCATTGAACGTCCGCTACGACGTAAAACTGGCATTCCCTGCAAGCGTTCGCCACGACGCTAAACTGGCAAGTTGTAACCATCTGCTACGACGTAAAAATGGCAATGGTGTACAGGTCCGCCAAGACGAAAAACTGGCACCTTTTGCACACGTCCGCCACGACGCTAAATTGGCATCAGTTGTCCGCCATGACACAAAACTAGCATAGGTAAGTAGTCGCCTACTGAGACATAAAATCAGCATAGCTTTGTCCTTGGGTCATGACATGAAACTGACATCCACAACATGGTCTGCTGAGACCATAAACCAGCCAAGACACCGTCTGCTACGACGTAAAACTAGCATTTCTCAGTCTGCCCGGACTTTAAACTGGAACCATGGTCTGCTGAGACTTAAAATTAGCAATGATAGTCTACCAGGACTCAAAACTGGGACTCATTGACTGCTGCTATACGAATCAGGCGAGCGTGATCATCTTTGTACAGCTGTGCGATAGACGAGATGGGGCATTTGGACAATCTCAATGTCGCCACCCCACCAGCATCCTACTGATTCCTCGGATGAGCTGAGAGACATACTACTGACCCCTCGGAGATGCCGTTGCTACATCTACTGCAGCGGTGGTACGTTTGAGGGTTTAGTTTCGCCAGCCGAAGCCTCGACGAAATCCTCATCGACCACGAGCTCGCGGACCTCCGCGCATCATCGCTATCAGACGCCAGCTTCGCAGATTCATCTAGCTGGTTCCCTACGCAACTAGTTAGCTGCACTGTGTCTGATGCCTTTTGGCGGCTATATGCTGGGCCGAGCGTCGAGAGGGGAGGTTCCGGCCTCCTCCTACGGCTCCTTCTTCACGGCCTGACCATCCTATCTCGCATCAAACGGCGCTCGTTTCTACAACCTTGCCTCCTGCTCGCACCAGAGCAATGGTGCCCTCTGTTTTTTCTTTTCATGGTTGTAGGTTACTTGTTGCGAAAACATCGTTTAAAGGTGCGTTCATCTGAGCGGTGAGGAACAACAGTGTCCTGAGATGGCTGCTCAGGTTTGCCCGTCCACTTGGAACTACATGACTATACCTCTCAGAACCTTATACTTAGCCTTTATCTCTTTTCATCCCTATTTTTAGCTTCCTGTATGTAACAGCTATATACGTAAACACCCATCTTTCATACTCGCACTGCAATTCCATATGCAAGCATACATTGTAGCAGAGATATCACAGAAAGTGATGCGCAGTGCTCCTTTTGCAAGCATTCTTACTATAATCTGTAACAGAGAAATCTCGGACTGACGCGCTACGCTCGTCTGAAAGCATTCCTGTTGACATAAATGTGCATACGTTTCTGTGCGTTCGAGCATATTCCATGCCCCTACCATCCTAACTCATTTTACATCTTCCCCGAACCTGTTTCCTGCTTTATCCTTCTATCCCCCATACCCTCCGGCTTTGCTCTTCCATGTTGACAGGGCAACACTTGAGTAGCCATGGATGGACGCTGTTCTTGCTTCTACCAATTCGGTGTTTCGCATTCTTTGTCGACGTCTTTCGGGTAAGCCCTCTAATCGTCAACAAAGAGGGGCCATTGAAACACTGTGAAAATTGCGAGTCGGCCTCAGGCAAAAATTCACAATTCAAGTGAGAGCGCATGATAGCCTTTGTTCAAAGACAAGTTTACGCTCTCTTACGCACGGCAGCGTAATGAGCGTAATAAGCTCCAAAATAGTCAAATGCAAAGTCTAGAGAAGTACAGTAGTTCAACACTTTTTCGAGGCGCGCGGTTAACTGGTCTTACGCACGTTACGCAATGTTGTGTATCATAGGATATTTCATCGCCAAAGACTAGACATTGTTTACGTTTCATTACACGCGGCTACGTGCGCAAGCGTAAAACAATTTGAATTTTTTGTTTTCATGCTAGATTACGCTCATACACGAAACACAACGCGAATGAGCGTAATATAACCTAAATACAGTTGAAACATGCCTGACACGCACTTGTTGTTCACATGCACAATACGCAAATGAGCATATTGTGCGTAGTCACAGTTTGACATAAAATGGTCAGGTCAACGGTACCCGAAACGGTCAAGATACACGTCACCAGGGTTACGCCTTTTCCATAGGATGTCGTAGCCTATAAATACACCAGTTGACAAAGATACAAAGGTCGGCAAATCAAAAGGGCAAGGGCATTTTCTGAGCAGGGAGCAGTTATCACCTTGAGCAGAGATACAGAGAGCAACCTTTTTGTTGACAGCATTACCGTTCAGCAGAAACAGAGCACGCCTCGCTTGAACCTTAGCAACAAGAGCGATCGTTCCTTTGGAGGAAGACACGACTTTCCTCATCAGCGATTGTTGTCAGTCCTGAACCGAAACTACTTGAAGCAAAGAAGCAGAACAAGGATCGTGAGATCGTCTTGCCCGGTTTATAGGCTCTACTGGTCAGAAACAGTTGATTGGTGGACGTCAGAGCTTGACCTTCCTTGCATCCCAACTTTGGCCTCCGAGGTAGATTGGACTTCTGTTCGTGCAATTATCTTGTTGTTTTGTGCTTACTTTACATTGAGTTATCGGGGTCTCCCCATTGTAATGTGACATACAAAGCATACATTCTTTCAAAAATCAAAGCATAGATCTTTGAAACCACGTGTTTTTCTCCTGTTAGCTTCATCTTGGCGCGTTTAGCGTTATTATTGTTATGATTCATCCATGTTGTTTTTCTTTCATTTTACGATTCCTCGAATCAAATCGAACAGCGCAAACATTCGCAATCCCCATCGTTTTACTGACCTGTAAGTCCCTGTTTGACCGACAAGACCGTTCAGGGTGCTGCGGATTCCTTTTTCCAGCATAGCCCTTGCACGGATCTGTGGTTAAAACTGTGTACACGGAACCTCGTTCGGTATTTCCAGCTGCCGACGTTTTCCATTGTTACACATACTCCATTCTGACTAGTAAATTTTTTAGTTCTAAGGGCTCCTGCTTGAAATGATCAGGGATCTCCAACTCTCCCCAATAATTATCATCATCTTCATTAGAGAGTTGGGAATGAAATTGTTCAATTTTGTCCATGCCTTCTACATATGCATAAGTTAAACTCTCAGTTGGCTTCATGCATATTTTGCTGCTATCTGAATCATCTATCAACCACAGGGTGCCTTCCTATTTTGTGGCTACTACGTATAGACACCATTGAATATTAACTTCTTGCACACACTGATTGCATGCCTTAATGTATGTGCTTTTGATGGACCAAATCCTTTGCACACAATTGCACCCATTGTTGTTGTAGCAATGCATGGAATACACTTCTTCTCAATTTTTCCTAACTCATTTTCCTTAGATATTTTGAGAGATAGGTCCCTTATACCCATTCACTCATCGACCATGCTTAACCAAGCCCTTCCCATGATGATGGGAAAGTCACTTTGATAGTTGTCCACCTTGATTACTAGAAAATCAATAGGATAGGACCACCCACAAACTGTGGTCACAATGTCCTTTACTAATCCCAAAGGGACTGTAATTGATTGATCTACTAATTCTAAATAGATGTTGCTCTTCTTAAGAGGTGGTAGGTTCCAAGCTTTGGAAATATCATGGGAGATGAGGCTAACTTTGGAACTAGAGTCAAGAAGATCCTTGCATGGTTCGTGTCTAGTAATCTATAGAAAGATGAGTGGACTTCTTGGATCAGATATTTTTGTAGGAAGTTTTCCAACCTTGATCCAGTTAGAAACAACATGAGTTAGAATTATAGTGGAGATCCTAGGTAGCACTTGGTTTGAAGGGTGCTCAAAGGTATTTAATGCAGAGGATGAGGGTACTAGAGATACAGGGTAATTAGTCGGAGTAGGCTATGAGGGTTGGAGAGGACTACTGGGCCAAAAGAAGGGTCATTTCCTTGATCGATTATCCAGATCACTTGGTTGAAAAACTAGTTATGAGTGTACAGCCCTTGTAGTGTTTCATTGCTACAGCTATGGAGGAATTTCACCCTACATGGATAGAGCAGTAGGTAACTAAGTTGAAGGTGGAGGTGTAGGTGCAGAGGGATGTGGAGGATGATAAGGATACAAATATGGGATTTTTGCTTGAGTAGATGGTGAATGTGTTCAGTGGTACTTTGAAGGGTCATAGTGATGTTGGAATGATGCATGACTTGCCGAACTTCTAAGGGATATGGGTTACTTAACATAATACCCATATGAATCTGGTTGTCTATAAGGGTATTACTGCCTTGGTAGTGGCATTCCCCATGATTGTGGTTGGTACCATTGTTGATATTGTTCATAAGGTTGTCGAGGAGTTCCACTTGGGTAGTAAGCTTGTTGCTATTGGTGGAATTGCCTTGGACTACTTTGAGGGTAAGGGAAGTGTCTTAGAGCTTACCTGTGTGCTAGGAAAGGGTTCAGTGCATACACTCTAGATTCTTGTAAGTGTGACATCATAGGGCAACATCCCTTGGTATGTTCATATTAATAGATGTCATATTCAGTTTCATCATCAATGTTAGACTCCATAACTTCCTCTACTACAGTAGCTTTTCCCGTACCTCTTTGGTAGGCATGTTTGGCTTCCTTTCACCATCTATGATTATGATCACTACTTTGCTCTTTGGATTCTTTAGCAATTTTCAAAGCAGTTTGAAACTTTTCATCCAAAGAGTCCCATATCTTGTCAGCCTTGGTTGAAATGTCATAAATAGATTTTTGGATAGGCAAGGTTTTTTTGTTCACCACTTCATCAAGTGGTGAGTCCTCCTCATTACAAAATCAAACCTCTCATTTTTTGATGGATGGGTCCCTATCATACTCTTTAGTACTCTTCCTTTTTTGTAGCTCACCTTCTTCGTTTGCTACCTACTCAATTAGCCTTTGGATATGATGAGCTCTCATTTTAGACAACCACCCTTAGGCATACACCCCAAGGGTTCTTCTTGTTTCTACCCTAAGCCCATCTATTATGTGGCAAAGTTGTTCTCTCTGAGAGTAACCATGGGCATACACCCCAGGGGTTCTTCTTGTTCACTTAGAGCTAAATGGTGCACCTTCCACAAACAAAGTCCCTAGCAGCAATGCCAATGATGAGCAATGAGGTACCCCTATGCCCAACCATACGAATCACGAAGTGTTTACATGTGACTCAGTCGAATTCTATGGACTTTATCATTTGCAGTGCACTAGCCCTTTAGGAAGTGAATTTAGCCTTAAGGTCAATTATTTTCCTCCCAATTACACTTGTGATGCACGTTGGTATGGTTAAGTGTACCTAAGGCATCTGATTTTTATCATTTTTGTATTTTATGTTTTGGGTATTCAACATGTAGATAAAGGAATTTGATTAATAATCTAAATTAATTAATTAAATACTATTTAACTAATCCTAACATAAGCATCCGTTTCCACTTTCTGTACACATCTTGAACAATCTATTATGAAAAATCAACTTTTATTTAACTATTTAACTTTTAGTCAACTTTACAAGAATCCAATGAATCTCAAAAAATTATCAACTTTTAGTCAACTATCAATTATTGACTTTTCGAAAATAAATGAATCTCAAAAAATTATCAACTTTGGAAAATAAATGAAAAATCAACTTTGGTATACTATTTAACTTTTAGTCAACTTTACAAGACTTCATAAGATTATCAAAAATCATAAATTGATAATTTTTTCTAAAAGAATATTATCTACAATATTATTGATAGAGTTGACATCCATTTGATGTATTTTTAGAATACAATGAATAGATATTAAAAGAATAAATTTTATGATTTTAAACCTTATTGTTACAGCAAATATTTCTTCATAGTCAAAGGTACTTCTTCCATATAAAACCTCTTGCTACTATTCTTACTTTGTATTTGGTGGCTTATTTTTCATTGAACTTTGTCTAGTACAATCATTTGCAATTGATAATCTTTTTTCTTTTTGATCTATCAAACAACACCAATGTGTTATTATTCATAATGGCCTTATATTCATTATCCATGACTTCCTTTCATACTTTTTTAGGCCTTTTTCAATGTTGAATGGTTATTGATTGAGATTTGAATAGGCAATATTTTTAATTATGTTGAATTTAGTTGTTGTTCTTTCAAAATTTGTTTTCAACATTTGATCTTAGGGCTAGTATCTATGAATCCAAGAATTAGGGTTAGTTTGGGATTTTGATTTTTGATTATTTTGTTGATGCTCATCTATGTCAAATTTATTTTCAATGAATGTTACATCCCTATAGAAATATCATTTGTGCTCAATGGGATCATAACATTTGTAATTACTTTTTCCTGTTTTTTCTTTTTGTATTATAACTAAGAAATGTACATTATTTCCTTGTCATATGGTTTATCTAGAAATTATTTTGGAGTTTTGAAATAGCAATGACACCCAAATATCTTCATGCATTTAACATTTGATAGCTTGTTATAAAGAAGTTCATAAGAGGACTTTTTCTTGTTGAGGCTATTGATAATTCTATTTGTAATTTAGGTTGTTATAATCATAGCCATGCCTTAATATATATTTGATAATTGTACATTTTTAAAAAGGCTTCTCATCATATCTTTGTAGGATTTATGAGGTGTCATGTGATTTAAATATTAATCCATTATTTACAATCCATGATTTTGTTTAATTATTGTATTGGAATTGAAATCTTTATAATTACCTTGATTATCTTCTTGTCTTAAAATTGGTATATATGTCACCTCTTAATTGTTGTTTTCAAGCTAAAATTCATCAAAGCTAATTTCTACCCAACAAGACTCTAATGTGCATTCTCTCCTTTTGCAAAATCTATAGAATGGAATGGAGTTGTTTATTTACATAGTAATTTAACTTTGGTTGCTCCATCTTCCTCTTGTAAAACCTCTACCTCTTGTATCTTTAGTTGAATTCTCTACCATGTCTTGATTATTCTAAAGATTTTATATTTAAAATTTATTCTAGTAAATCTTCATCTTCCTCTATTAGCAATATAAGCTTGATTTTTATCAAAGTTAACTATTCTTACGCTTTCCTAAGTTTTGATTTGTGATATTATTTCATCAAGTATAAATTACTTAAATTCTTTATTTTGGAGGAAATTCATCATTATATTTTGATACCTTTGATTATTGTATAATGCTACAATCACCTTTTAAATGTTTTGGTACTAAGTGAAATTGCATCCAAATTCATCAATATGTTTTATATATTCATACATTCTTACAAAGAAATCTTCAATATGTTCTTCCTTTTTTTATCTCAACTTTACCAAATTAAATTCTATACAAAAGCTCTTTAGTGTATTGATTTTCTCTAATATAGTCTAAGTATTAAGATATTAGCCTAGTATTAAGACTCTTGATTCAAAAACTTAAAGTGATGGATTCAATTCTAGTGGGAAATATTGCGTTATAAAATTCTAATTAGACTATATATCTTAGAATATACTTATATTACAATTATTTTAGGGTTCCAATATCTCACATTTGTATGGATGTTGATGAGTGGTGAGGTACCCCTACACTCAACGATACAAATATGAGCGTAACACACACGATCCGGTCGAACTCCATAGACTAAGTGCCTACATGCCTCATGGAAAACTTAAGGTTAATTATTCGTTGTCTTCCTAGACTTACTTGTATTTGTCACGATGTATGGTTAAGTAAGTCCAAGGTAGATGATTTTTATAGTTTTTCTGTTTTATCTCCTATGCTGATAAGGTGAAGGGTTGAAGAGACTAATTGACTAACTTTAACTAACTAACTAAGCCTTAATTAACCTAGTGTCAGCATCCGTTCCTACTTACCGTTCACACCCTAAACCGATGCAACCTTGGTTACCAAATGCTAATCATTGCTAGGATCACCAAGTGTAACGCACGTGCTTGAAGAGGTCATATTGAGGCACTTAAATAGGAGAAAAGGGTTGAGACTAATAAATAATTTAAATGATAAACAATAAATAACAATAAATAAAATCCTATTTAGCCTATTCCATGCACTACAAGGTTTATCCAAGAAGTTCATCTTTATTGTCGTACACAAACATGTGTTCAAGTACAATATTTGCTTGAATAAAGATCTGTTCACTTTGGAGCTCCTACCATGGGCACATGGAAAATATTCTATCTTTGGAGAGGTAAAATAGCAAGAGTTTCACTAAGGGTCGAGATCTAGATGAGAAACAAAGGGAGAGCTGCCTCTTATTTATAGACTTGGTGGCGCACTGCGATATCGTGGGGGATGACGTGATATCGTGGTCCATGCAATATCACGTCCCATCATACCCCCATGACTGAATAAAAACTCGTCCTCAAGTTCCTTAAAAAATATTGGGACGGTATGGGATTATTGACTCAAATGGAACTAATGGGATGACATGTGAATGGATCATCATTACAAGACAAGACAAAACTGGTGTTCATGACAATAAGAGTGAACACCTTATTACATTTGACATCAGGCCTTATTTGGCAGCTGAGAAAGAGAGAGAGAGAGAAATTTGTTACTACCAACGCCAAGATTACGCCTTTTGTTGTCCATCCGTAAGTGCGCCATCGGTCTTGCTCCTTGCATAGCTACTTTAGCATTGCTCCATTCCAAGTGTTCCTTCTAGATCCAATCCATTGTTGCATGATTGTCATCTGCACACACAACACAGTTTTTATATTAGCAAGGGTAAATGAATTTCAATGCAGTTGATACCTTGCTTCGGTGAAAGGTCCATTGGCTGAGTTGTGGTATGGCTGATACGGATCTGGAGATATCATAGTGGTGACTACCTAAGGTGTAGGGGTTAGGAGAAAATCAAAAAAATTGGGTTCTGTACCCCCGTGACTAATTGCAAACCTTCAATAGTGATAGAATGGAGAAAGAAAAAGAACAAGAAAGATGGTGAAAAAGAGATAACTATAACATCGATGAAATGGATGTCAAGATGGAAATGAACAAAATAAATTAGATTGGAAAAAATGTTAGGGAAAAGAATTTAACTGGTGCACCAAATAGGAATGTCAGTGGGTCCTCCCAAAAGCAGGCTCATGCCCTTAATGCCCTAACAAACCCACATTCAAAGAGTCCATAGGCTCTAGGAATGTCATTTAAAGCAAAAGGTAAAATCTTAACCACAAGAATTTACCAAAAAGAAAACAATGCATCAACCAAAATATATACTAATGATACGACCGACAATGAGGTGAACAATGGAGAGAAGGATGGAGAGAAGAGAATGGAATGGATTCTCAAGAACAAGGTGGTGTACAGCTCGTTGTGGATTTCATGATTAATATGACTTAGTATATCCCATTCCAAGTCTGGCCTCAAAAAAACCACTTACAATGACTTCATATTAATGCATTCAGCCGATCCATCCTCTTGAAGTAACAATAATGCCTTCACCCAAGAGCCACCACCATTCCAACGAAACAAGGAGAAGAGAATGGGAAGAGAGAAGGGCCTTAGTTAGAGGGAAAATTTTTATTTGAGTTTCATAACCAGTGCTTGTAGCCCAAATTATTATTTCGTCTAAGGGGTGTGCTTTGAATTCTCATTTTTTTTGTTTTATGTGTTTATACATGAGAACCACACCATGCAAAGACTTTGTTATTTTTATTTTCTTAGCTGCCCAATAATTGGGGAACATCGAAACGGTAAGAAAACTCAAGAAGAACACATCCAAGCACCCAAGAGAATGGCCAACACAAACGCATCAAGTTCCCTTGAAGTCACACCCTTTTCAATTCTTGAGTCCTCCCTTAGTTTGAGAAATGCCTAGTCACCGATTCATTATAGTTCTTATTTAGAAAGGGACTGTACATTTCCAAGCCGAGAGAGACCATAGAACTGGTGGANTCATTATTTTGGATCTCTCCCTTTCCACTCAATCATGGAGGAGATGGCCACCTATGCTAATCATTTGGGGCCCTCAGTTTTTTTTTTTACACATTTTTATTTTTCACGTTTTTTTTACACATTTGTTTTACACATTTTTGTTTTACACGTTTTTCTTTTACACGTTTTTATTTCACAAATTTCTTTACTTTTCTTATTTTTGTTTTACATCATCATTCTACTTTTTCATT
>MNCI01005015.1:66637-113108 GCA_015680685.1 Gnetum montanum | reverse complement strand
TTAGCATAGGTGGCCATCTCCTCCATGACTGAGTGGAAAGGGAGAGATCCAAAATAATGAACATCTATTTGAATTTCTTAGAAGTGTCCAACTTCTCCCAATTGATGTTCTTAGATTGAGGGGTGGAAGTTGGCGACGCTCATATTCCAATATATCTATGCCTTCATTATGGGCATGAGTTGTTTCCCCAGTTTGTTCCATGCATGTTGGTCGGCTGCTTCTTTGATCAGCTATTAACCACTGGGTGTTCTCTTGTTGAGTGGTTGCTACATACAGACACCTTTGAATGTTATCCTCTGGTGCACACCAATTACATGCAGGAGATGTTAAATTTTTCATCACCCATGATTCCTACATGTCATCACCCTCTGAGTCACTGTATGTGATGCATGGAACTTTCTTCGTCTCGATCTTTCCATAAATATTTACCTTAGATATCTCCAAGGAAAGATTGTGAATCCCTAGGAATGCATCTACAGTACTCAGTCATGCCCTTCCTATTATAATTGGGAAGTCCCCTTCATTGCTGTTAACTTCAATCACGAGGAAATCAGTTGGGTATGACCAACCACACACAGTGGTAATGATGTCCTCCACCAATCCCAAGGAAATGGTGATGGACTGGTCAGCCAGCTCTAGTTGAATGTTGCTCTTATTGAGTTGGGGCAAGTTCCAGGCTTGATACATTTCTCGTAAGATTAGGTTGACTTCAAAATCTGAGTCAAGAAGAGCCCTATGAGGTTCGTTCCCAACGACTTGGAGATAGATTAAGGGACTCCCAGGGTTAGATGATTTCCTGGGAAGGTGGCCTACCTTGATCTAGTTGGTTACAGTATGTGTTAACATAACCATATGTGTTGAGCTCTGATATTAGTTTGAAGGAGCTCTGAAGCCTTGTATGTTGGAGGAGTGGTTACAGACTCAACCGCTTGTGGTTGTGAGAGCTTGTCTGGGCTTTTGGTTCTGAAGAAAGGTCTTCTCTTTTTACGGTTGTCAGAACTAGTAGTGGGTTAAATGTTTATGGCTCTCGTAGCGTTACGTTGCTACAGTTGAGTGGGGAGTTCCCCTTGCATTGTTGGAGTAGGTGGTATGGGAACTACCGGTGGAAGAGAAGCGGATGGATTTGAGGATGGTATGGGTGTGGAGCATCTCCTGGAGGAGAAGGAGTCCTTCTGAAGTACTCTTGAACTTGGTAGTGACGTTGGGGAGTTGTGTGACCCATGGAGTCACTTGGAGAAATCAGCTGCTGCATGTAGTATCCATATGGGTCTGGTTTCCGGTAAGGGTATTGTTGTTTTGGCGGTGGCATCCCCCATGACTATGGGTATTGCCACTGCTGATGTTGCCCGATGGGTTGTGGTGGAGTACCACTTGGATAGTATGTCAATGATTGCTGGAATTGTCTTCGGTTACCTTGAGGATAAGGTAACCTTTGGGGTGTCTACCATCTATTAAGTCTCAGGTTGAGTGCATACACCCTAGACTCTTTTAGATGTGAGATGATTGGAAAACATCCCTTAGGATGGTCATATTGGAAAATCTCACATCCACCGTCATTGTTTGTGTCCAAATCCACTAAAACACCACAAAAAATTTTGGCTAACACTTGTAGACAGAAATTGAGCTAAGTCATGTTGGTCCCCAACATGACCAAGCTTGAAAGCCTCAAAAACAGCATCAAACAGAGCATAATTGAACAAGCAAGAGTTCCCCAAGATCCATAGGTGACTACATCAACATCCAGCCTCAGGAATTTCATGTTTTGGATCCAAAATACTTGGGATTGACCAAGTATATGCTTTGCACGCTGGGCTATATGCTGGCCAGCATACAGGCAAGCATATAGCAACTTTTGAGCCCGAAAAATGAGCCAAAACATGCCATAATTGAGCGTTTAGACCTCCCAGGACCTTCCCCAAGGTCCCTAGCAGCTCTCAACCTCCTAAAAATCAAATTTTGGGCCTTAAATGATGCATTTTATGTGTGAATGCTGGGTACATCTTGCTATACGCAGGGCACCTAGAAATCAAGTTTTGACCTTGAAATGATGCATTTTCAAGTGTATACACTGGGTACACCTTGTTGTACATTGGCCAACGTATAGCCCAGTGTAAACCACTAAAATAGACCCAAAACTACATCAAAATGAAGTCAAAATTGGCATTTGGACACTCTGGAGGATTAGCAGCACTCAGGCATTAAGGAACAAGCACCAAAATATAGAGTCAGACATCCAACATGGCAGTTCATGAGGTTGATGATGATCTTGCACACTAAGGTTGATGCTATAGTCTGTACGCTGAGGTTGATGCTGGAGTTTGTACACTGAGGTTGATGCTGGAGTCTGTACACTGTGGTTGATGCTGAGCTTGTATGCTAAGGTTGATGCTAGAGTCTGTATGCTGAGGTTGATGCTGAGTCTATACGCTGAACGCTGTACGCGAATGCCAACACATGCCAGAGCATTTCAAGACACATTGAGGCTAAAAATAGTAGGCCATAGGATGGATCCAGAAGCCAGAGATATCATTCTTGTTGTAACATACAAACTCTTGTGTAAATTTTAAGTTTTTTGAGCGTTCCAAGCCTATATGCTGGGCGTTCAGACACCAGTGTGTACACTGCACACTGTACAGTTGTAATGTATCCTGCACTCGGTCAATGCACCACCTGTCTTCCAATCTGAATTTTTCTCACCTCACAGCCACTCATCTCCATCCAGATCCGAATCTAACGGCCAAGATCTTATAAAAACCCTGATTTTTCACTAGATCAAGTTGGAGAATTTTTACAAAGAGACACAAAAAATTGAATCTGGGATACTTAGCAGATCTGGGCATCAATCTCTATACACTAGGCATTAGACTTGGATGCTACATTTCCTTGCAATCCAAAACCTGCATCTTCTAGCACCCATCATCACCCACTAGGGCTAAACATCCGCCTTGTGATCAATCCACAATTGCATTCTGATCAGTGCACACTATAATCATTTTTCAATACAAAACATTTTACATTTCACCAAGATTTATTGCATTTTTCTTTTTTTTTTCCAGTTTACATTTACATTCCCATTTACATTTTGTGCCTATTTACGTTATGGTTTATATTTAATGTGCATCATTTACATATAACCCAACGCATTGGAAAGTGCATACATTGGGGAAGTCCTTGTTTGATTTGTGTGCAGACCATTCAAGGCACTCTGCCTTCGTCCATTCCATCTTGCCCTCAAGCGAAGGTAGGGTCTTCTGTATTTCTTTCGAGGATCTCTCGGTGTTTGTTTTATTACAGCCTTGCACCAATGATTTTAGATCTACATCTTGCTATCCCAAATCTACCCTCTGAGACTGCAGATCTGCACCCTATGACTACAGATCTACGCTCTGTGACTGCAGATCTACACCATTTGACTGCAAATCTATGTACAATTCCACTATATCTACGTTCAAACATTCCAGATATGCATTTTGCTCTCTCAGGTCTATGATTTACCCTCTGTGACTGCAGATCTGCATCCTGTGACTACAGATCTGTGCCATGTGATTGCAGATCTGCACCCTATGACTGCAAATCTATGTACGATTCCACTAGATCTATGCTGAAACATTCCAGATCTATGTTTTGCTCTCTCTCTTAGCCAAATCTTTTCCCGTTTACGCTGTATATGCTAACAACACTTAGAAAAATTTCCTCCCGTTTATGCTGTATACGTTGACAACACTTAGAAAAATTTTCTCCCGTTTACGCTAGACACTTAGAAAAATTTTCAGTGTTCACACGTTGGACACTTAGAAAACTTTTCAGTGTTCACATGCTGGACACTTAGAAAAATTTTTAGTGTTCACACGCTGCCAGCTTGACATGCTGGACACTTAGGAGAACTTTATACTTAGCTTTCACATGCTGATTATTTTCATGGATAGTTAGTCACGTTGTAGACTTGTCACGTTGCACACGTTGCAGTCCAGTCACGCTGCACACACTGCACACTTAGCCTGAAACACACTCAACACTTGTTAGCCAGCCCGTACACTACCCCGTCACACATAACCATGGAGTCATCTCAAAACTTTAATGCACGCACCTTTGTAATCCCCACACAGGAACAATACAGCTTTATATGTGTGAAGATTCAGGCCAACCTTCCCCTTAACACCACAGAATAGGAGACAAAATGAAACTTCAAGTGCATATACATGGGAGGTCATGAATTCATCCCCCTTTCTGAACCTCACCATCGACTCATCTCTTAGCTCCTTCTGGCAAGGAGCCAAAACACACGGTGACCCACTAAGGAGCCCCAAAACCAACATGATGTAGATGACTTCAAGGCACAATCTAAAACTGAGGATTTATACCACACCCTAAGTTCCCATGCCTACGTGAACCCATCATTCCACCCTCGCATGGGACAGATGATCACTCACCAAGTGTCAACAAGCACACAAGCACTGGTATCCCAACAGAGATTACCCACATCCATCTCCACCTAGTACATACCGCCAGTGCAAACACATGGGGCCACTTTTGTTACATCGGCCCCACACATTCAGGGTGTCACTTCACAATTTGTGGCTAGGAAAGGAACCATACCCCTTATTCAAAAACCCACTCACTTCAACGTGCCACACCCCACAACTACAACTCTGAATGTTGCTCCACCGTAAAAAATGACAACCCAACAATCTCCCCAACCAACTAATTTGCCCACTACTCAAGAGTGGGCAGAAGCAAGATAATGGATGCAAGCGTTAGTTGACGAGGTAAAGCATCTCAAAACCGCCAACACCAAAGCAGTTAAAAGTACTGGAATTCTACTACGATGATCCAATTAACTCTTCAGTGCCACCGTTAGCTTTACCCAAGGGAATTACACTACCCCAGTTAACCAAGTACAATGGGAAGGAAGATCCGAACGCTCACTTAGTCACATTTCGATTAGAAAATCTATTGCTTCAAGCTTGGCCCCGCGCAATCTTGCGCGTGTTCGCTATGTCCTTAACGAGTGTAGCCTTAGATTGGTACTGAGCCCTACCACGTAGCTCTATATCCTCTCTTGAGGATCTGTTACACCAGTTCATTACCAGGTTTAAGTACAACCTGAAGCCTGAAGTAACACTAGACACTCTGATACAGGTGAAACAAGCACCACTAGAGCCTGTGCAAAAGTTCATTCAACGATGAAGCACAGCCCTTAAAGAACTTCATGAGCCCATCCCTGAAATGTATTTTCTTATGATTCTAAAGGGAGCCATGAATGACTTCATTAAGTCAAAACTGTACTACCTAAGAGCTTAAACGTTGAGCCAAGCCTTCATGTAGATTAAGAACATTGAACAAGCTGCACAAACTAGCAATGATCTTGCCTATGTGGCTTACAAGAACCAACACGTTGCCAAATAACAAACAATAACGAAAATTGTAGCTGCAAGCACAAAAACAAAAAACACCAGTACCAATCCACCTACAATGACAGGGGCCACCCCAAGGTGCAACTTTTAGTGCAAGGATCACTCTAAATATACGCCACTACCCACATGACCCTTTGAACTACTAGAGCAACTCCTCAAAACCGGGCAAATCCAATACAAACAAGTAGCGGAGAATGCCCGTCGAAGACATGATAGGTACTACGAGCTACTAAGGAACCCTACCTTAGCAGCACCAAATGAGCCCCCAGTTCCATGAAATTTCCAATTTGACCAATTTTGTCACTACCACCAGATGTTCAGTCACAACACCGACACCTACCGTGCATTACAGGATGATCTACAAGCAATGATAGAATGGGGCCAACTGAACGTCAACACCCTGAATCAACCCAGCACAGATGATGCCTCCTATGTCATAAACTCCATTGGCATAGATAGTAAGCCTAAACCTGTGTGGAAACCTTTTGTGATCCGTGTGCCTCCTAGCAAGGCAAAAATCCCCTTTGCCTCCACGAGCAAGAGGCCTCCCATCGTCATCAAGGTGGCACCTAGAGCACCGACGACACCTTTCGTGGTCAAAGTACCATCACCTAACACGTCCACTAAGACATTAAATTGGCAAGATTCAACGCAATCCCGAGCATCGAAGACACCCTCTATGGTCAAAGTACCACCACAATCGTCCACTACGATGTTAAATTGGCATGATGCACCAACTACAACCGCAAAGAAACCTTTCGTCATCAGGGTGCCACAACAAGCTAGTCAAATACCAATGACTCCTCCCAAACTACCATTTTTCATAAAGGTTCCACCACGTGATGGCCCCTCAGCTCCCTACAGCCCAACCATAGGCAATGTCTCAACCTCTTCTCCCTCAAGAGTCAACATTGCCAACAACACGGGTAAACCTACCAAATGGCAGCAGAAGAGGACAAATGAACAATGAACAACATCCATAGCTAAAACAAAAGCCACACTAAGCAAGAAACAATTGAATGCTGGGGGCCTTGCCCTTAATCCCAAACAAACTAGGCCCAAGCCCTCGACCCATACAGAGGCAACCAACACAATGGCAAACAACACAGACTTTGTAGCTACACTAGCCCAAGTGAAACAAATGCTCAAACAAAATAACACAACCATGAGCTTGTATGAATTGGTCATGACATCATCAGCTCATCATGAAACCTTAGCACAAATGTTAGCATCCATTCCTGTTACAGAGTGTACCGCTTGAAATCGTCAGTCTCCAGCTGGAAGGAAACAGAGGCTATGGGATCGTAGGGCGAGCACAGAAGAACCTGCCTTCGCCTGAGGACGAGCTGGAATGCACGAAGGTAGAGTACCTTGGGTGGTCTGCACGCGGATCAGACAAGGATTTCCCCGAACGTATACCGAAGTTTTATACGCTGGGTTATGCGTAAACGGCATAACGGGTGTTAACGAGAGCGTAAATAGCATAACAGATGTGAACAGAGCGTAAATGTAAACAAGCATAAACATAACACATGTAAGAGATTAATGTAAACTGTAAACAATGGTATTACAGAGTGGAAGTACAATGCACCAGTCTAACGCAGTTGTGATGGACACAAGGTGGACGAAAAGCCCCGGTGGATGCAGGGATGACTCGACTAGTTCATAATGTAGGTGCAGCGTAGGGACTAGCGTACAGGATTGTCCAGCGTAAAGGGTTTTCAACTCTGGTGCGTAGCGTAATTGTTCTCTGGTATGCTCTGGGATTTTTGCCAACCGACCTGGATGAAGTCGAAAATCGGGGCTTTTATACCGGTTGTTACACTAAACTCGGGTTAAGAGACACATGGCACGTTGACCGGATGCATACACTATACAAATATACAATATATTACATCTGTTGGGCGTATACAGCATATACGCCACATCAGGCCGGCGTATACGCTGGATATACTGGGCATGTGTGAACTTGCGTGGAGAGGCTATGGACGCTAGGCGTATACGCTGAGCATATACGATGGGCGTATACACTGGGCGTATACGCTGGGCGTATACGCTGACAATGACCAGACGTATACGCTGGGGCGCATACGCTGATGGTTGCTGACTTGCTTCAATTCTTACTCTTCGGTGTTGTCTTCATTCTATCTTTGGAGATCTTGTCGTCAGGCGTATGCATCTGTTGTACCTGCTGATTGTGCATGTGAGGCGTGTACGCTGGACGTCCATGCTGGGCATATACTCTGTGGATTTGAGCATACACGCTGGACATATGTGCTGAGAATTTGAGCGTATACGCTGGTATTGTACACTTGGGCGTATACGCTGGAACTGCATACTTAGTAAAAATTAAGCATTTGATCTCTGAAGTTGCCATGTTTGACACCAAATGTAGCTGTGGTCGTCTGGATTCCCGGGGACCTGCTTGGTGTTGGACAAGCACTAAGCTCCAAATTTTGTGGTGTTTCATTGGCCCCTCTTTGTTGACGCTTGGAGGAATCGACCCAAGAAGCGTCGACAAAGAAGTGCAAAACACCACAAGCAACTTGATATAGACTTTGTCCTTTGCCACTTGACTAGACGTCATTGCACTATGTTCAATAGTACATGGGATTGGGAAAGTGGAATTTTATATCTGGGGGGTCATGGAGATTGTGAGGATTGATAACTGATCCAAGGGATTATGCAGGGGAAAGGGGATGCTCTGGTGTGCGGCATGCTGATCCTTGTCAAAAGCCATTATTTAGCAGACTCGGAGTTTAGACATGCGATGTGCATCCTTTGGCAGAACAAGGCTCTTGGTTAGTGTTCAAGAGAACTTGTTGGCAAGACCAAAGCCACGGGAGGGTATGTTACATTCTTTGGAGGAACAGGACCCGCGTTGAATGTTTAGGGGGGACCTGTTGGTGGATAGCCAAAGCCATGCAACTGGATGCTTCTTGACCATTTTGGACATGAGTACTTGGTTTTGAGACGACTTCCTTCCTACCTGGGGCTTATATGGGGAGTGCCAAGTGTCTCGCTTTTTTTTTGGAAATTTTGCGTTGATCTTGTACTCATGCTCAGGTGCCAGGCTGTGTGTTGCAACTGCTGTAACGTGTTGCAGTGTGCAACAGTGTGCTCAAAGTTTGGAATGTGCTGGGTGTGTCAAGGGTGTGGCTGAATAAAATGCGCTGGTGAACAGATAGGGAATGAGTCGGTGAATAGGGATGTACTAGTGAACGGTTTGATTTAGCCTTGCCATGTGTGCCGTGAACATTATCGTATCTTGTTGCTTATGACAAAGCGCATTCTTGTGTGAAACCTCTGGGTGTCATCCTGCAAACATAACTCCAAGGAGTCAAGAAAACCATGAGTGGATAAGCGAGCTTAGACTTACACGCTGCAGATGGAACAAAGATACTGGAGGAGGTTCTGAGCACTGTGCATGAATGATGATGATGTTGATGAGATTGTCGGATGGTGAGCGACGCAATGATTCGAATGAGCGAGTGTGGCTATGGAGTGAAGAGCCAGAGATGAACGTGCCAGTTTATAGTCTTAACGGACTATCATGGATTAGTTTTATGTCGTAACCCATTGGACATTGCCCATTTAGCGTCGTGGCAGATGTTACGTTGTCACTTTGTAGTCTTGGCGGACCATGCAGAGGCAAGCCAGTTTATAGTCGTAGCGGACTCTGATGGTTGTGACGGTGGCAGTTTACTGTCATGCTGGACGGATGCTAGTTTATCGTCATTGCTGACACTGTGGGGTATGGTGCCAAGACAGTTGTGGTGTCAGTTTTAAGTCGTAACCCAGGACTGTTATGTGGTATCAGTTTTCCGTCGTGATTCCAGGACGAGCTGTGGTATCAGTTTATAGTCATGATTCCAAGACTTGCACGTACCTGAGCTTGTACTCAAACATAGAATGATTTTAGGTACAAATGATTGGTCGGGTTGGCAAACTCATTTCCTTCCATGTCAGTGAGCTTGAATGCTCCATTGTCAAATGCTTTGGTGACCAAGTAAGGTCCTTCCCAGTTGGCTGAGAACTTGTCCGCGTGTTCGCGAACTGCCTTAAGCACAAGGTCACCTTCTTTGATAGGATGCTTACTGAGGTTATGTCGATGTCGCTGCCATTGTTGTTTTTGGTACCAGTCGATCTGATCGAGTGCACGTATGCGTTCCTCTTCTACCGAGTCTAGGTCAATGATACGCAGATCATTGTTCTGCCCGTTGTCGAGGAGTCTGGAGAGTGTGATCCTTAAAGACGGTACCTGTAATTCCAAAGGTAAAACAGCTTGTGAACCGTAAACAAGGCTATATGGTGTTTTACCTGTTGACGTTCGGTGCGTAGTACGATATGCCCATAATGCATACATCAATTGCTCGTGCCATTTTCTTTTACTCTGGGTAAGCATTTTCCTAAGTATGGTAATAATCGTCTTGTTTGTTGCTTCTGCTTGTCCATTGCTCTGAGGATAGTAAGGGGATGAAAACGAGTGTTTGATCCCCAAACTATCACAAAAGGCTTGGGTTTCGGCACTGCTAAATTGTGGCCTGTTGTCAGTGATAATTGTTAAGGGGATGCCAAAGCGGGTTACAATATTTTCAAGAATGAAGTTGCATACATGTTTAGAGGTAGTTTTTCGAAGTGGAGTAGCTTCTACCCACTTCATGAAGTATTCTGTCGCGGTGATGATAAAACCATGGCCTGCAGAAGATGAGGGTGTTATTTGGCCGATAAGGTCCAATCCCCATTTTTGGAAGGGCCATGTGATTTGCGCCGTGTGCAACTCATTTGGTGGTACATGTATTAGATTACTATGTTTTTGGCAAGTGCTACGTGTTTTGACCTTGGAGAGATAGTCATATTCCATGTGTGGCCAATAGTAGCCTAAGCATCTAATTTTCATTACCATGGCTTTCGGTGCTATGTGTCCTCCGCATAGTCCCTCATGTACTTGATCAACGATAGTTTGGGTATCTGTACCACTAACGCATGTTAGCAATATACCTTCATAGGATCTACGATACAATGTGTCGCCTACTAGGGTGTACTACTTAGAACGTTTCTGCACGGCGTCCTTTTGTGCATTTGTTAGATGTCGTGGTGTTTCACCGCGCAGAAGGTATTCTTTTATATCATCATACCATTCTATCGCGTGTGTTGTACTAACAGATGCGATTGGCAACGTGTCAGGGGTATCGGTGATTGGTTCAGCACAACTGGTTATGGAGCTTGGCAACGTGTGGAACATGTTTGGCGATATGTTTAATGCTCATGTTGCTAACGCGTCTGCAATGGTGTTATCGTTTCTAGAGACGTGTTGCACATCGATGCTTTCAAATCGCCTCATTAGGTGTTTTGCCAAGTCACAGTATGGTTGTAAGTGTTGGGCTTTACATGTATAGACGTCTGTGACTTGGTTTAGGACTAGTTGTGAATCGCCTCTGACTATAAGCCTCGTGATATCTGAAGCTAGTGCTACCATGAGGCCTCTAAGGAGACCTTCATACTCTGCTATGTTGTTAGTACAATGGAAGTTGAAACGATAGGCAAAGGGTCGGATCTCCCCGAAGGGATAGGTGATGACAGCGGCTGCACTTCCTCCTTGAGAGGTGGATGCTCCATCGAAGTTTAAAATAGCATCGTAGTCATTGGGCACTATGTCTATTGTGTTTACATTTTCATCCGGGAATTCTGGCTCTATAGTCGCTTGGTCACATGTTGGTGATGCGGCCATTTGATTTGCTATGGCTTGACCCTTGACTGATGATTGCGTTACGTAGTACAGGTCAAACTCGGCTATCATGGCTTTCCACTGGGCTATTCGACTTGTTTCGTAAATATTCCCTGTTATGGCTCTTAGTACATTATCCTTGCAAATTATGTAGACCTGGTTATGGAAGAGGTAATGTCGCCATTTTCTTAAAGAAAAGACCAAAGCTAAACATGACTTCTCCACATCGTTGTACCTTTTCTCGTGGGCAACTAATGCATGGCTCAAGTAATATACAGGGACTTCGGTTCCGTCATCTTGTTTCTGGCAAAGCATAGACGCTATTGACGATTCCGAAGTGGCAAGGTAGATGTAAAATGGTTTATTGTTTTGGGGTGGATAAACCGTAGGCAGTCAGGCAAGTGTTGTTTTGATGTTCTCAAATGCTTCTTGGCACTGCGGAGTCCATTCAAAATGGACGTTTTTGCGTAACAGGTGATTCATAGGTTTTAGTTTGTCCGTGAGTTTTTCTATGAAGCGCCTGTTAAACTGCAATCTACCCTGTAGACCTCGAAGTTTGGTAAGGTTGCCTGGTGGTTTCAGGTTTGTTATGGCCTTAACCTTATCAGGGTCTACTCGTATCCCTGCTTCGGAGGCTATGAATCCGAGCATTTTGCCTGTTTTGATGCTGACGATACATTGTTTTGGATTAAGTCTTAGTTCATACCTTAAACAATGCTTTAAGACTAAGTCGAGGTATTGTACATGTTGTTTTGATGTTTTTGATTTAACCACGATGTCATCTATGTAATTGTTGAGCAATTGTAGCATGTAATCACTAAAGATAAACGTCATTGCTCTTTGATACGTGGCTTCAGCGTTCTTGAGACCAAAGGGCATCATTGTGTAACAAAAAGTTCCCCATGGTGTCATAAAGGTTGTCCTAAGTTGATGTTCCGGGTTGATACGTATTTGATTGTATCCCAAGAAGCCATCCATAAAAGATAATAGTGCATGCCCCGTAGTCGAGTCAACGAGTTGATCGATGCTGGGTAGGGGAAAGTCATCTTTTATGGTTGCTACATTCAGATCTCGGAAGTCAATACATAGGCGAATGCTTCCGTTTTTCTTCGGGACAATGACCATGTTGGACATCCACTCGGCGTAATCAACAGCCCGAATGAACTTAGCCTGATAAAGCTTGGTGATCTCATTGCGAACTGCCAATGCCACCTCGCGTCTAACTTTTCGTGCCTTTTGTTTTACTGGTCGCAATTTCGAGTCAAGAATAACGTTGTGCTGGACAATTCTAAGATCTAACCTGGGCATGTCCGTATAGGACCAAGCAAATTCTTTGATGTTTTCCCTAAGCACATTTTCGATGTCTTTGGCTAAGTGCAGTTGTAATAGCGTGCTTAATTTTAATACTTTGATTTTCCCATCAGGCATGGTAATGGGGGTTTTGGCCAACGGGTCTTCGATGATATTTTCGGCCTCTATGTCAAGGAATTTTGTCATGCCTTTGTAATCGTCTATTGTTTGCTGTGTTGAGGCTATGACTACGTCGTCCATTGTTGAACTTAAATTGATGAAGTTTATGTTAATGTCTCGTGTAATTTTGTCGTATGGTCCATCAATGATTAACAGTGCGGTTAAATGCTGGCAGTCCATTGAGCTTGCTCCTGCCAATAAACAGAGAGCTGCATAAGCAAAGGGGTATCGTTTTGTGTCTTTTGGTGATTTTAAACTATGTGTACATGCATAATAGTGGATTACCATCACACCAGGACGCATGGTAGTTTAAGGCCTTACCAGGCCTTAATGGCAGTTTAAGGTCGTACCGGGCCTTAAATGGGTTTTTACTAGAATGTTCAGCATAAACATGTGAAATGGGGTCCATGGGGAAGCCAAGGCGTAATAATCTCTATTTTTAATAATTTTTATTATTATTTCGGATAAATTTTAACTAAAAATAAGCAAAAAAAAGGCAAAAGAAGGCAAAAGGAGCAACGACGGCGTCAGCGTCAGCGGTGTGCTATATAAGGGGGGGGGGGGCGGTTTCATTTGTTTCTTACTTTAAAAGTGATAGAGCGTAAAATGCTAAAGCGTAAGCGTAAACTATCGTGCCTGGTGTAAGTGTAAACTTGCTCGTGAGCGTAGACGCCGAATAGTAACCCTAGCATAGACGCCCAACACTAAACCCCAGCGTAGACGCAGAGTGCAGAATTTTAGGCGCCAGCGTAGACAGTTGTTTTCTTCAACATAAACTCGTGTAATCAGCGTAAAGGAGGCCGAGATGGGCAAAGGGAAAGAAGTGGAGGGTCAGGGGAGGAAGGGTCCTGACTTGACCTTTGCAGAGGAGACTGAAGCCATGCTGCAGGGCCTACCTAGGCCAAGGATCCTGTCATGGCCTATGACATCCCACAGGTAGGCTCTGATCCCTGCCTCTATGATTATTTCTGTGCTTCCTTTTTTGAGCGTAGATAGTCTCGGTGTATACGCCAAGTGTGGAGGGTTTTTGGCATCTGGGATTTTCGGCGTATACGCCGAGCGTAACTTCATAGCGTAAAGTTGAGTTAGCGTAAACTGTCAGGACGTAATCAGTTTCACCGACGTAAGTATTTTTCCTGCATTATTATGTCAGCGTAAGCCACGACGTCATGAGTTCTCTATGCGTAGAATTTTGCCAGCGTGATTTGTTTGCTTTATCAACGTAAACTTTGTTTACTGTGACAGCGTATATGCTGAGGATTTGTTCAGCGTATACGCTGTGCGTGCACAGTTGTCTTTCAGCATAAACTTGTTTTTTCATGTTTCTGGCGTAAACTTTTTGTTCAGTGCCGGCGTAGACTGTTTACGCTGAAGCAAACTTGGGCGCATACGTTGAGGGTTTCTTCAGCGTATACGCTGTGCGTAAGAGGTTCGTAAAATAGTTCATTGTCGGCGTATATGCTGAGTTAGGCAGCGTATACGCTCAGTGTACAGCATATACGTTGAGTTTCAAGCAACGTATTACGCTAAGTGTAAACAGTTAGTAAAATTTTAGATTTTAAATGTTGATTTATGATGTAAACTTTCGCTTTTCGGGCTGTTTTGAAGTGTGGCTAATTTATCGTGACGTCGTGAGTGCTTGCAGGGACAGTAAGCGCTTCCTCATCGTTGTTGAACTTGTCAGGGTGTTAACATGGGTTGGCTCCATTGAGGCTTAGGAGCTTCCCCCAGATCTAATCGTGGATAACAATGGGGTTTGGTTCAGGGAAGGCGCATGTGCATTTCTGGCCTTCTTGTTAGACAATTTCGAGGTGGCCATCTGGTCGAACTTTAGCGAAGTGATTGCACAGAGCATCGTTGAGGCAATGCTGTCGGGGGCTGCAGAGGGTGTCATGGTCTTCATAGAAGACATTGACGAGGGGCCACTTGTTAACAAGGATGGTACTACCCGTGGGCCCAGGTCAACACATCCATTAACGCGCGTGTGGGCACTATTGCCGCGAGGGTTAGACTACCTCAACAATACATTGTTCATAGCTACCGATGCACACACATTGTTCCAGAATCCTCCCGGCATGGTGTACCGAGTAGACAGGTGGGACCATTTAATTTTATTGTTTTCCTTTCGCCGTTTGGTGTTTGTTTCTTGTTTTGACATATATTTGTTTACAGGCCGAAGACCAACTCGGACAGGACACTCATTGAGGATGAAGGACTAGCTCTTGCTCGCACTGCTCTGGAGGCATTCATGACAGGCCCCACCCTTCGTGGAACCGTGCTGGGTCAAACGAAGGGTTCGATCGTCCATTTTCATAAGCAGTTCTCCAGGGCATTCGCAATGTGCAAAGCTCGTGGGTGGCTTCATGAAGACTGGTCAGATAACGGGCCAGTTTTCGCTCATGACTTTGGCAGCACTTGTAAATCCACCACTAACGGTAAGTGATAACATTTCCTAGATATGTTAGTGGGTTTGTCCAACTGTTTGGATTTATGCTGATATGACCATTTTAAATTGCTTTTACAGTTGATGTACCTCCTGGTGGGGATCCAGTGACAATAGGACGAACCGAGACTACTTTGTCGATGAAGTTTGGGGAGGTGACTAAGGCTCAAAAGTGGTTGCGTAGACAAGCTCCACCATCCATCACTCGTTGCCTAGATGATGCCAGGCTCATGGAGCTCTTTATGACGCTGAGTCCTGACGTATCCATTGGGGAGATGATTGGGATCGTGGACTCTTTTAATGAGTCTGTCTCACACTATAGCACCCGGATTAAGGGTGTCAAGGTAGTTTTTCATCTATCGCCCATGTTCTTTTCAAACTTATTTGGCGTACCAGTAGATGGTTTAAATGTAGTATTAGACAGAGCTCATAAAGAGCTCCAGACGATTCGTGAGTTGGAAGCTTGGCTAGGCATGGCCAAGGGTGCCAAGGGATTCCCGATGCAGGGGAAAGCAAAAGTTGTGGAAGTGAACGAATTATATCCCCTGTTCCAGGCACAGGTATTCCCTAAAACCCTTTCCCAGGTGAGCAGTCTTGGGGTTGAGGCTGTTCGTGTGATGCGAACTATCTTGGAGATGGGCATGCAATATAACTGGGCCCAATTTTTGTTGTCGAGCATGCACAAGGAGATAGTATGGTTGCATTCGAACATCGAGGTGTAATCCCACTTCACCTTTGTGTTCTTCGCCAGTTACCTGCACCGTTTTTCCGAGTTCCTGGTAGTTCGTGCAGACAACAAGTTTGTTCTGCAGGATCGGGGTCAACTATCCCGCCCGTGGGTCAATCACTTGTTTGAGACAGCTAAATCCCAAGATGCACCTGAAGGCATTGATGAATCCGTTTCTATTACTACAGGGGGATCATCTGGCACTTCAATTCACACACATGATAGTTTGGGATTGAAGCCAGACGATGTACCCTACACTGCTTGAAGGGCAGAACGGGTCATCAAGGAGACCGTCGGCCAAGCCAAGTCAAAGTTAAAAAGGCCTGAACGTGTGACTGAGGAAGTCTCGGATGTGAACCGGCCACGCGTGAAGCGCATACGCTTCAAGATGCCTAGTAAGCAGAGCTCACCCGCTTATTGTTTTATCGTTTTCGTTTTGTTTATAACTTTTTCTTTAATCGCTTATGTGTCATTGATATTTTTGGCTTGATTTTTTAAAAAGTGAGGAAGCAGGCTTTAGAGACTATCACCAAGGAGGAGGAGACCAACACGGAGAAGAATAACGAGGAGGAAAACACGGAGAAGAGCCAGGGTAGGGGAACGGAGGAGTTAAAGGAAAATACCACTGAAACTGAACTGTTGGATGATTAGGATGGTATCAATCAGATGTTCAGCAGCTTCCTCAAGGGAGATCTGGACCTAGGAGATCCTCCAGAAGGTGACAAAGAGCACAGTACATTTTTTTCTTTTTTATTTCATTTTGAATTGCTTGATCAATTGTCAGTCCCATGGTATTTTATTTTCATGTTTTTATCTTGTTCAGATGAAGGCAGCGAGACCAGGACGGTGCGGTTGGACGTACCCATGAAGACGGTTCCCCTTGAGAGGACCGCTGAGGTTAGTTCCCATACTCGTGAGCCATTTACTTGGTCGGAAATGCCAAGTAAATGGATTTTGTGGCTAGAATCATGGAGGAAGTTGTTGAACGGATCCAAGAGACCCACCCTGATATAGGTATAAATCATGTAGAGGTTTGGAGTTTCCCATCTTGTTTATATTGTTTTAACACTTGTATTTTTTGTGTGGGTAGGTGCTCAATTGAGATGGGATCCCTCTGAAAGCATTAGCATAGAAAGTTTAATCACGCTTTCCCCAGAAGTGGAACAGGTGCCAAGGCCTGTTTACGAGGGAGTTGCAAAAGGCCTTGTGCACAACCCTAAGTCGTTATGGACCTGTAGGTGTTCCATTGAGCAGTTGTGGCTGCAGATACAGGCAAAAGAAAAGGCAGTCTCTGAGTTGTTAGTGGAACGTGATGATCTGAAGGCTCGGTACAAGTTCGCCGCTGCTAAACTAAGCGGAGATCGCTCCTGGCGAACGTCCGAGGTTACGTACACCAGGTATTGGAATCTACTGAATCGTCATGCGTCGCTGACTCGGAGAATGGCAGAGCACAAAGCCCAAATTGATCTCCTGAACCTTAAATGTCAAGATTGGAAAGCTTTCGCTTCCAAGGTTCATAAGTGGGGTCAGGATGAGAAAAATCACAAACATTACTACAAGAAGTCGTTAAAAGAGGTGTCTGTTGAAAAGCACCAACTAGAGATGTTTGTGGAAGGTTTAGGTTTGTGTTCTGCCTTCGATACTTTTGCTCAGAATACAACTGTGGAGATGGAGTCGCCTACAAGGGTGATCACGACTGCTTCTGGGGAAACATCGGTGGGTGAGTTCCCTCTGAAACATCCTACCTAGTCGGCTGTCGACAAAGGCAAGACTTTGGGAAACGTCGACTTAGGCCTTGATGGGACAGATTGGGCCAGCGTTTCAGAGAAGGAAATCCTTTGTCGGCTGGAATTTGGCTTAGGGGGATCTCCCATGGTAAGCGTTTTGTCCTTATGAAGTGAATTTATTGAATAACGTTTAAAATTTTGACATCGCTTATTCTTATGTTGGTTGTTTCTTTTTGGTATTTTCAGGATGAAAGTGGCGATGATGCCCAAGAAGCTGGCCCCAGTGGAGCAGGGGCCCCTGACACTGGTGGATCCAAAGGGGATGACCCTCCCATCCCAGATGTTTAGCATTTTTAATTTTTAAGTTTTTGTTGTTTTGTTTTTTTTTACTCAGATTTATACGAGAATTGTAATTTGAAAATTTTGAGATGGACGACAACAGTTGGCACTTGTAATTGCGCAACATTGCATGTAAGAAAATTTTTGTTGATTTTGAATTTGGTTGTAAACACGACACGGGAATGTAAAATGTTTTGGTTCATTTTCTGTTTTAAGTGTAACGCGGAAATGTAATTATAAAAGATAAACGAAAACCAAGTACTAGTTTATGGCCATTTCGGGCCCGAGTGTAATTAGGAAATATTTTGAAGGATGCAAATAGATTTATCGATCGACTGATCATTGTTGATCGTGGCTAGTTTTATGTCATTGCGAACATGCTAGTTTAACGTTATTCCGGACTCGGCGTGTAGCTTAGTGTTTTTTGGTTTATCGTAGTTTAGCGTCATTTCGGACATGTTATAGTTTAACGTCATTTCGGACTGCGTGTAGTTTAACGTCGTTTCGGACATGTTATACTTTAACTTCATTTCGGACTGGGAGTGGATGGTATTATTTTAATAGTTTTTTGATCTTTTTCTTTTTAATGTTAGGCGATATGTCAACGGGTATGATTCTGTATTCAGCGTCCCCTTCGTTGATCACGTTGAATGGTAACTCGGTCTAAGGGACGTCTGATGGAATGGTTCCTGTGTCAATATCTTCAGATGTCTTGGTAGTTGTTGCAAATTCTGTGTTAGTTTCCACTTGAGGAGTTGCATGTACAGTGTCCGGCGCAGGCATTTTTGTTTTAGGTGGGTCTTGTTCTATGTTCAAAGGCTTACTACTTACCAGTTGTTGTGCATTTTTATCTTTTCCTTTAGGCTCTTCCAGCTCGACCTCTGAGCCTTGGTCCGTGTCCATGTGTGATGAAATGATAGGAGTAGCTGCTTCCCCGTGTATGATGATTTCACCACCCTCATAAGGCAGGTGAATTTCTTGGTGTATAGGGGAGGAGATAGCTCTCAGTTGGGCCAACCAGGGTCTTCCCAATATTAGGTTGAATCCTAGCATTTCATCGACCACTAGGAAGTCGGTAGATGTAGGGAACTGGTCTCCCACTATGAAATCCAAGGTAATTGTGCCTTTTACCATTACGCGTGACCCGCTAAATGACTTTAAACATGTAGTTGCGGATGGTTTAATTGACTTAGTAAGCCCCAGTTGTTCAACGATGGGATATGGTACAACATTTGTTGCGGCTCCATCGTTTACGTGGATCCTATGTATCTTGAACTGGTTCATACGTATCGTTATGAACATGGGGGCTATTGTTATTTCCCCTATTTTCTTGTCCACCTTAATGTTGTCGTCATGGAAGCTTACGGGTTTAGGAGTAGTCCCGTGAGGCGAGTACATCACCGCATGAATGGAGGGTTCATTTGGGGGCAAGTCCTCACTTACCGGGATTGACGTTAACATACGTACCAAAGCTTCCCTATGTGTTTGGGATGTTAGAACCAAGTCGTACAAGCTTAGTGAAGTGTTCTTTTGCTTCAATGCTTGGGTGACTTATGTCAAAGCTCTACTGTTGGGTGACTATGTGCGAAATCTCTACTGTTGGGGACGTTTTTATTGACGGTGACTAGGTCCATTGGACCCAAAAGTTTTATTTCCCATTTTGTTGATTTGTCATTCTTGGTTGGAACTGTCGTTTTAGGTGGTTCATGTTTTTGAGATGATTCGCCTTCATTGCCTACGTTCGGTCGGTCATTGGATGACGACATGGGTACGGAGTTAAGTGGAGTGGGCTTAGGTAGCCCCATAGCTAGCCGTTGGCGTTCCTTCTCCACACGTTCACGTGTAAGCCTATCTGCTAGGCGTTCTCGTGTGTGGTGTGGAGGTGGGGCTGGTCTTAGAGCCTCGGGTTGCCCTAGCATCCTTACCACATACAGAGCTGGGCGGGGTTGCGGTTGGACAGTGTCGAACATTTGTGCCAAAGGCTGGCCAGAGACCCTAGTGACGTAAGGGCTAGGTTTGCCTTGCGCTCGTGAGGTGGAGGTTTGATAATCGTTAGGACTTTCGAGTGTCCTAACAATGTATGGGGTTGGTTTTGATAGAGGTTGGACCTCCGTTGTTGCAACGACGGGTGGTACTCGGACTACGAAAGGGGTAGGCCGAGCATGAGGGGTTGGTGCATTTGAGGGAATGACCGGAGGGACATGCACCACGTATGGTTTTTCACGCATCATGATGTTGGATGTGGGTATGGCCGAGGGTACTCGGATGACGTATGGCTGCTTGGGGGCACGTGGTGGTTGAGGCGCAGGCGTGGACACAGCGGGAGGAATTTGAACTATGAATGGCCTATTAGGTGTTTCTTGTTTATATTGGGGGTAGACAGTGTTAATATTGGGTGTATCGGAATCATCATCAAGGTAGATTGTATTGATGACGTACGGCACCTCTTTGGTGTTCAAGGGGTCTTTATACACCCCCATAGCCTGATTTTGCAGTTGGACTGGGTTGGCCTCATCAAAAGTGACTTGGCCTTCATCGATCATTCGCTGAATATCCTGCTTCAAGGTGAAACAGTAATCTGTACCATTCCCGTTGCGTTGATGGTAGTTGCAAAAGCGATCCATTCTGAATCCTTTGGGTATGGGAGGCTCATCCGGTGTTGCTAGGCTTGGGTTCTGAACGAGTTGACAGAACTGGTCGTGTCTCTGTATGGCCACAGGAGATAACTACTTATGCTTCATTAACCCAGCCTTCAGGAGTTGATCGAAGAGCTGGGATGGCTTCATTGGCAGAGGCGTGTATTGAGAGTGTTCTTTCCTATCGAAATTTCATGTACGATTTGTTGGGTTCTATTGCGATGATGATTCTTGCGCGGTTGTGGGAGTTGGTTTGTTGTAGTTAGTAGGAGTTACCGGCAGTTTGTTTTATTGTTGCGTCCCCGATATCGCCGCTATCGTGGCCTTAGCCTTTTCTTTATCTTTTTTAGTGTGTTGATTGTTAAAGGCTAGGTATGCAGGGTCATGGTTGTTTTGGGCCGCCTCTTCTATGTTTTTAATTTGTACAAATGCTTGGTTAAGATTACATGCGTTAAGGTAGTATAGCTTGGATTTAAAGAAATTGTTAATAGCCCCTTTTAGAATAGTAAGCAGGTAGGTCTGGGATATTGGCTCATGTAGTTCGTTGAGGGCAGTGCTCCACCTCTGAATGAATTTCTGTATAGGTTCAAGCGGAACCAATGTCCAATCTATTAATCACACTTCTGTACAGATACAGATCTTACATGGACATGGAGTAGGAATGCTTTCAGATGCGCACAACGCAGCAATCTGAGATATCTCTGCTTTCACACATACACTCTACACACATACACTTGAATTTTTCTTCGGGACATAATTCTAAACATAAACTTTTACCTAATCTATTATTTAATTTCTTAACTAACTGTTGTGTTTCCTGAGTGTAACACAACTCCCTATTAGTCTTTTCTAAGAACTTCCTGATTTGTCCAAAGCTCATGTTTGCTATAAAACTTATGTTTACCTAAATAAACATGCCTAGGAGAAACCATATAAGGTTCTAATAAGGCTAAATTGTCTACTCCTATAACCATGTCATATGAAAGCCAATTGATAGCATTAATTTGTAAAGGAAAAGTAGAATTATTTGGTAACATTACTGGTAAGGTAAACTTACGGTTGATTGTTGTTGCTGCTTTGTTGAAGTTTACTATCAACCTGTCACATTCTTCCCATAAATATTCTGGAATTATGGCTTCATTTGCTAATGTTACCTCTGCTCCTGAATCAATTAATGCATCTATCTAGCGTGGCTTCAGGTTTCAAATTGTACTTGAACCTGGTCACAAACTGGTGTAATAAGTCTTCCAAGGAGAAGATGGAATTCTTTGGCAGGGCCCGGTACCAGTCGAGTGCTCTCCCTGCGAGGGACATGGGAAACACTCGGAGAATGGCATGGGGCCATGCCTGTAGCAACGCACATTCTAGCCTAAACGTTATGAGATGTGCATTGGGGTCCATCTCCCCGTTATACTTGGTTAGTGTTGGTAAGGAGACGCCTTTGGGTAAGGTTAAGGGTGGGACAGAAGAGCTGAAGAGATCATCGTGGTAGAAGTCCACTACCTTCTGTACCGCCTGAAATCATCGGTCCCCGGCTGAAAGGAGAAACAGAGACCGTGGGATCGCAGGGCGAGCACAAATGACCCTACCTTCACCTGAGGGCGAGCTGGAATGCACGAAGGTAGAGTACCTTGAGTGGTCCGCACACGGATCAGACAAGGATTTCCCCGAGCATCACCGAAGTGTTATACGCTGGGTTATGCGTAAACAGTGTAACGGGCATAAAACGGAGTGAACAGTGAAAACAGGGCGTAAGCAAAATGTAAATGGCATAACGGCATAAACAGCGTAAACTGATATATGCAGTGTAAACTGAGCGTAAACCTGAACATAGCGTAAACGGGGCGTGAACTCTAGTACACGGCGTAACAGGGCGTAAAATGGGCGTAAAGCGTAAATAGGATGCCGACAGCGTAAACAGTGTAAACAAAGTGTAGGCGGCATAATCAGAGCGTAAATGTAAACGAGTGTAAGCAGAAACACATGCAAGAAATTAGCGTAAACTGTAAACTGTAAACTGTATTATGGAGTGGAAGTCTAGTGCACCGGTCTAACGTAGTTGTGGCTGAGCACAAGGCGGACGTAAAGCCCCTGTGGGTGTAGGGATGCGGCTGGTTCGCATGGTAGGCAAAGCGTAAAGACTGTGCTCGGTGTACAGGACTTCTAGCGTAAGAGATTTTAGGCTCTGGTTTGCAGCGTAATTGCTTTTGGGTCTGCTCTGGTAAATTTTTGCCAACCTTGAATTCACGGAAAACTGGGCTTTTACTGGGAAAATCGGGCTGGGAGACACGTGGCATGTCGACCGGGTGCTTACAATTTAGAAATATGGTATACGCTGGGCGTATACGCTACATCAGGCTGGCATATACGCTGGGCGTATACGCTAGACTTGCTAGGCATGTGAACTTGGGTGGACGCTGGGCGTATACGCTGGGGCGTACACGCTGACGAATGCTAGCGTATACACTGGGGCGTATACGCTGACGAATGCTGGTGTATACGCCGGGGCGTAAACACTGATGAATGCTGGCATATATGCCAGGGCGTAAACGTTTGTGGATGCTGGCGTATACGTTGGGGCGTATATGCTGATGGATGTTGGATGTCGACTTGCTTCAATTCTCGCTCCTGTTGCACCTACTGAGCGTACATGTGAGGCGTGTACGCTAGGCGTCAGGCGTATACGCTGGGGCATATACGTTGAAAATGCCGGGCGCATACGTTGGGGCGTATACGCTGAGCGTGCCGGGCATATACGCTGGCACAACACTTGATAAAAACAAAGTGTTTCGATCCTCAAACTTTCCATGCGTGACTTCAAATGTAGCCAAAGTCGCCTGTGGGTCACGGGGATCTGCTTCTTGTTAGATAAGTGCCAAACTTGAAATTTTTGTGGTGTTTCATTGGCCCCTCTTTGTTGACGCTTGGAGGAATCGACCCGAGAAGCGTCGACAAAGAAGCGCAAAACATCACAAGCAACTTGATAAAAGCTTCGTCCCTTGCCACTTGACTAGACGTCATCGCACCGAGTTCAGTAGTGTTTGGGATTGAAAAGGTGAGATTGGTAGCTGGTAGGAGAGAAGGGATTGTGCGGATTGGTGACTGCCCAAGGGATCATGCTGGGGAAATGGGATGCTCAGGTATGCGGCATGCTGGTCCTCGTCGACAACCGTTATTTGGCAGACTTGGAATTCCAGCATGCGATGCGCGTCCTTTGGCAGAACAGTGCTCTTGGTGATTTTTTAAGAGAACCTGTTGTCAATACCAAAGCCACGGGGTGATGTTTTGCATTCTTTGGAGGAACAACATCCTTCTTTGGGGAAACTGTTAGCGAAGAGCCAAAGCCATGCAACAGGATGTTTCTTGATTTGCTTTTGACATGAGTACCTATTGTCAAGACCAATACCTTCCCGCCTAGGGCTTGTATGGGAAGTGCCAAGGGTCCCGTTTTTTTTTGACTTTGTTCTTGTACTCATGTGCGAATATTGTGTTTTGTTTGTTGCGACTGCTATAATGTTTTGCAGTGTGCAATAGTTTGGTGAATAGATAGTGAATTTTTGGGGAATGGGAATGTACGGGTTAACGGTTTGATTTAGTCTTGGCAGGTGGATTAATGGACATTGCCTCATCTTGCTGCCTATGAGGAAATGCACTCTCGTACGAGAACTTCTGAGCGTCATCCTGCAAACATAACTCCAAGGAGACAAGAAAACCATGATTGAATAAATGAGTTTAGATTTAAATAGCTGCAGGTGAACAAAAACATTGGGGGCGATTCTGAGCACTGAGTGCGAATGTCGACGATGTTGATGAGAGTGTGTGCCGATGAGGGATGCAATGATTCTGATGAATGAATATGGCTGTGGAGTGAAGAGTCGGAGATGAACGTGCCAGTTTACAGTCTTAGCGGACTATCATGGGTTAGTTTTGTGTCGTAACTCGTTGGACATTGCCCGTTTAGCGTCGTGGCGGACGTTACGTTGCCAGTTTCGAGTCTTAGCGGACCATGAAGAGGTAAGCGAGTTTATAGTCTTAGCGGACTCTGATGGTTGTGACGGTGGTATTTTACTGTCGTGCCAGACGGATGCTAGTTTATCGTCGTTGCAGACACTATGGTATTAGTTTTAAGTCATAATCTAGGATTGTTCTGTGGTACCAGTTTATCGTCATGATTCCAGGATGAGCTATGGTATCAGTTTATAGTCGTGATTCCAGGACTAGTCTATGGTATCAGTTTATAGTCATGATTCTAGGACTAGTACGTACCTGAGCTCAAATTTACGTATAGAACGGTTTCAGGAACAAGTGATTGGTTGGATTTGCAAATTCTTTTCCGTCCATGTCAGCTAGCTTGAATGCTCTGTTGTCGAATGCTTTGATGACTAGGTAAGGACCTTCCCAGTTAACTGAGAACTTATCTGGGTGTTCTCGAACAGCCTTAAGCACGAGGTCTCCTTCTTTGATGGGGCGCTTATGAATGTCATGCCGATGTCGTTGCCGTTGTTGTTTTTGGTACCATTCGATCTGATCGAGTGCGCGTACGCGCTCCTCCTCCACCGAGTCCAGGTCAATGATGCGTAGATCATTGTTTTGCCCATCATCGAGAAGTCCGGAAAGTGTGATCCTTAGAGATGGTACCTATAATTCCAAAGGTAAAACAGCTTCTGAACCTTAAACAAGACTGTACGGAGTTTTACCTGTCGAAGTCCGGTGTGTAGTACGGTATGCCCACAATGCATACACAAGTTGTTCGTGCCATTTTCGTTTACTTTGGGCAAGCATCTTTTTGAGTATTGTAATGATTGTCTTATTTGTTGCTTCCACCTTCCCATTGCTCTGAGGATAGTAAGGAGATGAAAACGAATGTTTGATTCCTAGACTATCACAAAATGTTTTGGTCTCAGCACTGCTAAATTGTGGCCCGTTGTCAATGATGATTGTTATGGGAATGCCAAAATGGGTTACAATGTTTTCGAGGATGAAGTGGCACACCTGTTTAGAAGTAGTTTTTCGAAGGGGTGCGGCTTCTAACCATTTCGTGAAATATTTGGTTGCTGTTATGATAAAACCATGCCCGGCGGAAGATGTGGGTGTTATCGGGCCAATAAGGTCCAGTCCCCACTTCTGGAGGCGCCATGTGATTTGTGTTGTGTGCAACTCATTTGGTGGGATATGGATTAGATTACTATGTTTTTGACAAGTACTACATGTTTTGACCTTGGATTGACAGTCGTACTCCATGTGTGGCCAATAGTAGCCTAAGCGTCTTATTTTTGTTGCCATTGCCTTTGGTGCAATGTGTCCCCCGCATATCCAGTCGTGTACTTGTTCAACAAATGTTTCAGCTTCGGTACTATTGACGCATGTTAGCAGTACGCCTTCGTAGGATCGGCGACACAATGTGTGTCTTATTAGTGTGTATTGTCTAAAACGTTTGCGTACTGCATCCTTTTGTGCGTTTGTTAAATGTTCTGGTGTTTTGCCACGCAGAAGGTATTCCTTTACGTCATCATACTATTCATTAGCGTGTGTTGTACTGACAGATATGATTGAAAGCATGTCGAGAGCATTGGTTATGGGCTCGGCACAATTGGTTACGGAGCTTGGAAACGCGTGAAACATGTCAGGGGATATGTTTAATGCCAAGGTTGCTAATGCGTCTGTGATGGTATTGTCATCCCTGGAGACGTGCTGGACATCAACATTTTCGAGTCATTTAAGTAGGTGTTTGGCCAAATCACAGTATGGTTGTAAGTGTTGTGCTTTACACGTATAGACATCTGTGACTTGGTTTATGACTAGTTGTGAGTCCCCTCTGACCACAAGCCGTGTGATGTCCAAAGCTAGTGCGGCCGCGAGACCTCTAAGGAGACCTTCATACTCTGCTATGTTATTAGTACAATGAAAGTTGAAGCGATAAGCAAAAGGTTTAATTTCCCCAGAGGGGTATGTGATTACAGCAGCAGCACTTCCTCCTCGAGAGGTGGATGCTCCATCGAAGTTTAGAATGGCATCGTAGTTATCCGGCACCGTATCTATTGCATTTACGTTTTCGTTTGGGAATTCGGGTTCTATTGTACCTGAATCGTGTGTTGGTGACGTAGTCATTTGATTTGCTATGGCTTGGCCTTTGACTGACGATTGTGCTACGTAGTGCAGGTCAAACTCAGCTATGATGGCCTTCCAATGGGCTATCCTGCTTGATTCATAGATATTTCCAGTTATAGCTCTGAGGACATTATCTTTGCAAATTATGTTAGCTTGATTTTGGAAAAGATAATGTCGCCATTTCTTTAAAGAGAAAACTAAAGCTAAACATGACTTCTCTACGTCGTTGTATCTTTTTTCATGGGCAACTAATGCATGGCTCAGGTAGTATACAGGGACTTTAGTTCCGTCATCTCTTTTCTGGCAAAGCATAGACGTGATTGATGATTATGATGTGGCCAAGTAGATGTAAAATGGCTTGTCGTTTTTGGGTGGGTACACCGTGGGTAGTCGAGCGAGTGCCGTTTTAATGTTGTCAAATGCTTCTTGGCACTGCGGGGTCCATTCAAAATGGACATTTTTGCGTAGTAGGTGGTTCATAGGTGTTAGTTTTCCCGTCAAATTTTCTATGAACCTCCTGATGAACTGTAATCGACCTTGTGGCCCTCGAAGTTCGGTTAGGTTGCTAGGTGGTTTCAGGTTTGTAATGGCCTTAACCTTATCGGGGTCTACCCGTATCCCTGCTTCTGAGGCTACGAACCCGAGCATTTTACCTGTTTTGACGCCGAAGACGCAATTCTTTGGGTTAAGCCTTAGTTCGTATTTTAGACAACGTTTTAACACTAAGTCAAGATCCTGTACATGTTGTTCTAACGTTTTTTATTTAACCACTATGTCATCCACATAATCATTGAGCGAATGTAAGATGTAATCGCTGAAGATGTATGTCATCGTCCTTTGATATGTGGCCCCAGCGTTCTTGAGACCGAAAGGCATCATCGTGTAACAAAAGGTTCCCCAAGGTGTCATAAAAGTGGTTCGGAGCTGGTGTTCTGGATTAATACGTATCTGGTTATATCCCGAGAACCCATCCATAAAAGATAACAGGGCATGCCCAGCGGTTGAGTCAACTAATTGATCAATGCTAGGTAAGGGGAAGTCATCTTTTATGGTTGCTACGTTGAGGTCTCGGAAGTCAATGCATAGGCGGATACTTCCGTTCTTCTTTGGGACTATAACCATGTTTGACACCCACTCGGCGTAATCAATAGCCCTAATGAAACCAGCTTGGTAGAGCTTAGTAATCTCACTACGAACTGCTAATGCTACCTCGGGCTTGACCTTTCGTGCTTTCTGTTTCACTGGCCTTAGTCTCGGATCAAGGATAATGTTGTGCTGGATGATACGAGGGTCTAGTCCGGGCATGTCTGTATAGGACCAAGCAAATGCTTTCATGTTGTCCCTAAGCACATTTTCGATGTCTCTAGCTAGATGCAGCTCTAGTAATGCATTTAATTTTAGAATTTTAATTTCCCCATCAGGCATGGTGATGGGAGTTTCGGTTAGAGGATCTTTAGTAATGTTTTCAGCTTCCATGTCGAGGGATTTTGTCATACCCTCATAGTCGTCAACCGTTTGCTGTGTTGAAGCTATTATTGTGTCGTTTGTTGATGAGCTCGCATGGACGAGATTCATGTCGATATTCCTTTCAACTGCGTTGTATGGTCCATCAATAACTAACGGCTTAGTTAAGCGGTTGCAATCCATTAGGCTAGTCCCTGTCAATAAATAGAGAGCCTGGTAAGATAGCGAAGGTCGTTTTATGTTTTTTTGGCAATCTTTAGTGTGTACGTATGATAGTGGGTTAATGTGATAGTAAAACGGCAGTTTAATGCCTTATCGGGCGACGAACGGTAGTTTATTGTCTTACCGGCCAACGAACAGTAGTTTAATGCCTTACCAGGCAACGAACGATAGTTTAATGCCTTACTGGGCGACGAACGGCAGTTTAATGCCTTACCAAGCGATGAGTGGCAGTTTCATGCCTTACCGGGCAATGAACGGCAATTTAATGCCTTACCGGGCAACATACGGTAGTTTAATGCGTTACCGGGCGACGAGCGGTAGTTTAATGCCTTACCGGGCAAGGAACGGCAGTTTAATGCCTTACCGGGCAACGGACGGCAGTTTAATGCCTTACCAGGCAACGGACGACAGTTTAATGCCTTACCGGGCAACGAGCGGTAGTTTAATGCCTTACCAGGCAACGAACAGTAGTTTAATGCCTTACCGGGCAACAAACGGCAGTTTAATGCCTTACCGGGCAACGAGCGGTAGTTTAATGCCTTACCGGGCGACGAGTGGCAGTTTAATGCCTTACCGGGCAACGGGCGATAGTTTAATGCCTTACCGGGCAAGGAACCGCAGTTTAATGTCGAAATTTTTGTGTTTTATATAGTTTATGTATGTAGTTTTTATATATTTTTTGAAAAATTTAAAGCAAATCTGAAAAAGCACGGAAAACAAGGCAAAAAGCAAAAAAAAAAAGAAAAGCGGTGGCGGCGGCGGTGTCAGCGTCAGCGTCAGTGTCAGTGTCAGCATCGACGCACTATAAAAAGGGGAAAAGGGACTTCATTTATTATTTGACTTTTAGAGCGTGAGCGTAAACTATGGACGAACCCCAGCGTAGACGCCGAGCGAAACCCCAACGTAGACACCGAGAGATGGGCAAAAGCAAGGAGATGGAAGGCCGAGGAAAGAAAGGACTAGAGCTGACGTTCGCGGAGGAGAGCGAGGCGATGCTGCAGTGCCTACCTCGCCCGAGCCTTCCCGCATGGCCTGGATCTTCCAACAAGTAGGCCCTTGTCCCTGTTTTGTTTATTTTTCTGTCTATTTTGTAGCATAGACAGTTAGCATATAGGGTTTCGGCATATACGCCGAGTGTAAAGGGTTCAGGATAGTGTACCGGCGTATACGTCGCATGTGTTGTTTTCAGCGTACTATCACGGCGTCGTTTTTCGATGTTCAGCGTAGACAATTGTCGGCGTACACGCTCAGCGTATATGCCGAGCGTAGACACTTGTGCTGGCTTCTGGCGTAGATGATCTACGCTCAGTGTGTACGTCAAGGGTTTCTACAGCGTATACGCTGAGCATAAGTTGTTGGATATTTTGCAACGTAAGGCTTTTCGGCATAAATTCTTGCATTGTGTACGGCGTAGACCATTTTTAGCGTAAAGTTTCTCTACGCCCAGCGCATACGCCGAGCGTAATAGTTTCTCTACGCCCAGCGCATACGCCGAGCGTAACAGTTTATCTCTACACCCAACATATACGCCGAGCGTAATAGTTTTATCTCTACGCCCAGCGTATACGCCGAGCGTAACAGTTAGAAAACTTTTTCCGCGAATGTCTATTTTTTTTAAAATGAAGTTTTCGGTATGATTAATCTTTCGGGTTGTTTTAATGGCTTGCAGGGACGTTGAACCTCCCCTTTTAGTGACTGAGCTAGTTGGGGTGTTGACATGGTTTGGTCCTATTGAGGGTGGTGAACTGACCCCAGATTTAACCATTGAGAACAAGGGCGTCTAGTTTCGGGACGGGGCCTATGAATTTTTGGCCTTCATGCTAGACCATTTCAGGGTCGTGATTTGGTCCCACCTAAGCGAGGATGTGTCGCGGAGTATTTTCGAGGCCATGTTACCCGGTGCAGCGGAGGGTATTAGCATATTTATGGATGATATTGATGAAGGGCCACTTGTTGCCGAGGGTGTTCCCCCTGGTGGTCCAAGATCTGCTCGTCCATTGACGCGTGTGTGGGACCGGCTGCCGCAAGGGCCTAACTATATCAATGACACGTTATTCCTAGTTGGCCGCGCACACACCTTGTTTTAGAACCCCCTGGCACAGTATACCGGGTGGAAAGGTAATTTCGTTTTAGCTTTGGTTGTTCCTCTCTCTTTTTATATTCAAGTACTTGCTCTTGTTTTAATACATGTTTTCGCCTTCCTGCAGGCCGAAAGTTACGCAAGAAGGGGCCTACGCAGGCGATGATGGGCTTGCATTGGCGCGCACGGCTTTGGAAGTGTTCATGGTGGATCCCACCCTTCGTGGGGCCATTTTGGCCCACACTAGGGGCGCCACGAAGAACTTTCCCAAGAGATTTTCTAAGGCGTTTGCACAATGCACAACGCGTGGATGGTTGCACGCCGACTGGGCCCCTAATGGACCAATTTTTCCATCTGCTTCTGATCTGGGCGAAACCTCAAAATCTAACACTGAGAGTAAGTGGCAATGTTTTCTAGATGTCGTGATGTGTTTGTTCAATCACCGAGTGTTAAACTGATATGAGGATTTTGGATTTGTCTCTATAGTTGGCGCTACCTCTGGAGGGGATCCTATTGTGACTGGGCGGACTAAAATGACTCTCTCTATGAAATTCGGTGAAACCAGTGCTGCCTAGAAGTGGTTACGGGTAAAATCCCCACCATCCATTATTGCCCGTTTAGAACATGTTGGCCTTATGGCGCTTCTCACGGCCCCTAGCTCAGACGTGTCTATAACGGAGATGATCGGGATCGTAGATTCATTTGATAAATCTGTCTCTCGCTATAGCGCTCGTATTAAGGGCGTTAAAATAATTTTTGAATTATTACCCGAATTTTTTGCGGATTTGTTTGGCGTGCCTACAAGTGGTATAAAGATCGTTTCAGATAGGACGCATAAAGAAATTCACACGATCTGCGATTTAGAGGATTGGTTAGGGGTGACGAAGGGCACCAAAGGCTTTCCAATGCAGGGGACAACGAAAGTTGACAAAGTCAACGAGCTTTACCCTTTATTTCGAGCACGTCTATTTCCGAAGACCCTATCACAAGTCAAGAGCTTCGGTGTTGAAGCAGTGCAAGTCATGCGCCCTGTTCTAGAGGCTGGCGTGCGCTACAACTAGGCTAAATTTTTATTATCGGGCATGACTAAAGAGATAGAGCGGCTGTGTTCGAACATAGAAGCTCAGTCCCATTTCACCTTTGCCTTCTTTGCAGGTTATGTTCGTCGTCTGGCCGAATTTTTAGTGGTTCGTGGGGAGAACAAATTTTTTTTGCGTGATAGGAATCAGTTATCTCGTCCCTAGGTAAACCACTTATTCGACACAGCTAAGTCCCAAGACGCCCCCGAGGGGATTGATGAATCCCTTACGATTACTACGGGTGGATCGTCTGGCGCCTCACTGCATACGCGTGATAGTATAGGGTTGGAACCGGATGAAATACCCTACACTGCCAAGAAGGCGGAGTGGGTGGTCAAGGACACAATAGGCAAAGCCAAATCAAAGTTGGTGAAGCGTGACCGCACAGCTAAGGAGACCAGTGAGATTGAACAGCCCAAAGTAAAGCGGATTCGGTTTAAAATACCTGGTAAACCTCTTATTTTCTTTACTTCACTTATCTTGCAGATAGTTTTAACGGTTACTGGCTATATGCAACTAACTTCATCTGTTTTGTGTTGAAAATTCAAGAGACAGGATTTGCAGACTATACCCGAGGAGGAAGAGTTAACTGACCCGGCAGGAGGGACTGAAGTGCTGGGGGAAGGAACTGGAGACACTGAACCACTAGACGATCAGGCGGAGATTGAAGAGATGTTCAGTGATTTTCTCAAAGGGAACCTAGACCTTGGTGACCCTCCCACACAGGAGGAGACTGGAGGGAATGGTATGTCTCTTTACTTAGTTGTGCAGCCTAATATATTCCGGGATTATCTCATTATGAGTTTTTCATTTGACTTAGAGGAGAGCGAGACCATCCCTGAGATGGAGTCAGAGATTCCCCTTGAAGTGTCGCCAAAAGTTAGCACTTCGTGCGCTGATGGACCTTTTACTTGGATGGAAATGCTAAGTAAAAGGGATTTCGTAGCTGGTGTGGCCGAAGAGGTCATCGAGCGGATCGAAGGGATCCATCCTGACATAGGTGTGGAGACATCCAAAGATCTTTACTATGTTAGAGTTTGATGCTCGATTCTGTCTATTCTAACGCTTGTCTTTTCCCTATGGATAGGTGCCTAACTGAGGTGGGATCCATCCGAGACTGTCAACATGGAGAGCCTGCCTACACTTCCCCCAGAAGTTGAACAAGTGCCCAGACCCATTTACGAAGAGGTAGCAGAGGGCTTTGTTCACAATGCTAAAGTAGTATGGACGTGTAGGCGATCGATTGAGCAATTGTGGCTCCAGATTCAGGCAAAAGAGAAAGAGGTTTCTGAACTGTTGGTGGAACGTGACGACCTAAAGGCCCGATACGAATTCACCGCAGCCAGGTTAAGCAATGATCACTCTTGGCAGACCTTCAAGGTCACGTATACAAGGTATTGGAACCTACTCAATCGTCACGCAGGATTGATACAGAGACTAGGGGAGCGCAGGGCTCAAATTGAATTATTGAACATCAAATGCCAAGATTGGAAGGCTTTCGCCTCCAAAGTACGCAAATGGATGCAAGATGAGAAGAACCACAAGCACCAATATAAGAAGTCGCTAAAAGAAGTGTCTATTGAGAAGCGATAGTTGGAAATGTTTGTGGAAGGCCTTGGTCTACGCTCTGCCTTTGACACATTCACCCAAAACACAATTGTAGAGATGGAATCCCCTAAACGGCGGATAACAACCGCTTCTGGGGAGGTGTCAGTGGGGGAGTTCCCTTTGAAACGTCCTACTTGGTCGGATGTTGACAAGGGAAAGGTCCTGGTAGATGTTAACTTGGGTCTCGATGGGACAAATTGGGCAAGTGTTTCTGAAGAGGAAATCCTGCGGCGACTGGAATTCGGCTTGGGGGGACCTCCTATGGTAAGCATTTCTTCTTTATGAAGTTAGTTGATTGAATAATGTTTGAAGTTTTGACATTCGCTTATTCTTGTGTTGGTTATTTCTTCTTTGGTCTTTTCAGGATGAAGGTGGCGATGAAACTGGAGAAGCTGGCCCTAGTGGAGCAGGGGCCTCCGATGCTGGCGGGTCCAAGGGGGACGACCCTCATGTCCCGGATGTTTAGCATTTTAGCTCTTAAGTTTTTTTTTGTGAGTTGTTTGTTTTGTTGTTTTTCAACTGAGATTTATACTGGAACTATAACTTGAAGGTTGTGGAATGAACAAAAACGGTTGATTGTATGTAATAACTATATATATATATTTTTGTTGATTTTGAGTTTAACATGATATAGAAATGTAAAAATATTTTGGTTTATTTTCCGTTTTAAGTGTGTTACGGGAATGTGAAAACGAAAAGCAAGTACTAGTTTATGGCCATTTCGGGGCCTATGCGTAGTTTATGGCCATTTCGGGCCCCATGTGTAGTTTATGGCCATTTCGGGCCCCTTGCGTAATCAGGGAATGTTTTGGAGGACGCGGATAGATTTCTAGGTTAACCGATCATTGCTGATCGTGGCTAGTTTTATGTCATTGCGGACATGATAGTTTAATGTCATTTCGGACTTTTTATAGTTTAATGTCATTTCGGACTAAGAGTGATAGTATCATTTCAATAATTTTTTGATTTTTTTCATTTTAATGTTAGACGATGTTTCAACAGGTATGATCCGATATTCAGCGTCACCTTCGCTGATTACATTAAACGGTAATTCGGCCCAATGGACTTCTGACGAAATGTCTTTTGTGTTAGCGTTTTCAGATATTTCAGTGTCTGTAGGGAGCTCTATATTAGCTTCTACTTGAGGAGGCACAGACGTTTCTGTTTGAGGAGGCTTTTGTTCCATGTCGGAAGATTTACTACTTACCGATGATTGTGGATTCTCATTATTTTGTCTAGGTTTTTCAAGTTCGACTTCCGAGCCCTAGTCCATGTCCATATGGAATGAGATAATAGGAGTAGCTGCTTCACCATGTATGATGATTTCTCCACCTTCATAAGGCAGGTGAATTTCTTGATGTATAGGGGAAGAGACGGCTCTTAGTTGGGCTAACCAGGGTCTTCCCAATATTAAGTTGAACCCCAGCATCTCGTCCACTACTAGGAAATTGGCAGATGTTGGGAATTGATCTCCTGCTATAAAGTCTAAGGTTATTGTGCCTTTCACCATTACGCGTGATCCACTGAATGACTTTAAACATGTAGTCGTGGTTGGTTTAAGTAGTTCAGTAAGTCCTAGTTGTTCAATGATGTGGTACGACACAACGTTTGTCGCAGCTCCATCGTCTACATGGACCCTATGTATTTTAAACCGGTTTATACAGATTGTTATGAACATGGGGGCTGTTGTTACCTCCTTCGTTTTCTTATCCACCTTGATGTTGTCATCATGAAAGCTTAGAGGCTTAGGAGTAATCCCATGAGGCGAGAACATCACCGCATGGATGGAAGGTTCATTTGGGGGTATGTCCTCGCTTACCGGGATTGACGTTAACATGCGCACTAGAGCTTCCTGATGTGTTTGAGATGTTAGGACTAAGTCATACAAGCTCAGTGAAGTGTTCTTTTGTTTTAATGCTTGTGTGACTTGTGCAAGGCGGCTGCGAAGTTTTCACTGTTGGGGGTGTTTCTATCGGTGCTGACTGGATCCATTGGACCCAACAGTTTTATCTCTCGTTTTGTTGGTTTGTCAGTTTTCGAAGTTGTCGTTTCAGATGATTCGTGTTTTTTAGACGACTCACCTTCATTGCCTATGCTTGGTTGATCGGTAGGTGATGACATGGGCACAGAGTTGAGGGGAGTGGGCTTAGGTGGCCCCAGAGCTAGCCGTTGGCGTTTTTTTTTCTATACGTTCACGCACAAGTCTGTCTCCAAGACGTTCTCGCGTGCAGCGTGGAGGCGCCGTTGGTTTCGGCATTTCAGATTGCCCTCGGAGTTTTACCACATATGGAGTCGGGCGGGATGATGCTTGTACAGTTGGGTGTGCTTGGTTAGAGGGTTGGATGGGTACCCTAATAACGTAGGGCTTAGGTCGGCTTTGCGTTTGTGACATAGAGGCTTGGTAGTCGTTGGGAATTTTGGGTATCCTAACGACAAACGGGGTTGGTTTTGGCGAAGGTGGGACCTCCGCTGTTGCGGTTGCTGATGGTACTCGGACCACGAGAGGAGCAGGTCTAATATGCAGAGTTGGTGCATTTAGGGGAGTGATGGGAGGGACACGCACCACATATGGCTTGTCGCGTGTCACGGTGTTCGGTGTTGTTACTGCTGGGGGCATCTGCACAACATATGACCATTGTGAAGGATGCGGTGGCTGGGGTGCGGATGTAGACGCAGGAACAGGTATGCGAACTATAAAGGGTTTGTTGGATGTTTGCTGTGTATGTTTGGAAGATATGGTGTTAATGTAGGATGGCTCAGAATCATCATCAAGATAGACTGTACTAATGACGTACGGTGCCTCTTTAGTGTTTAAAGGGTCTTTATAGACCCCCATAGTTTGATTTTGTGGTTGGATCGGGTTTGCTTCGTCGAAGGTGATTTGACCCTCATCGATCATGCGCTGCAAGTCCTGCTTCAAGGTGAAACAGTAATCCATTTCGTGCCCGTTTCTTTGATGGTAATCGCAAAAGTGATCCATTCTGAAGCCTTTGGGCACAGGAGGCTCATCCGACATTGCTAGGGTTGGGTTCTGAATGAGTTGACAGAACCGGTCATGTCTCTAGATGGTTGCAGGAGATATCTGTTTATGTTGCATTAAATCGGCCTTTAGGAGTTGATCGAAAAGCAAGGATGGCTTCATGGGCAGGGGTGTGTATTGAGAGGGTTCTTTCCTCTCGAAGTTTCACGTACGGTTCGTTGGGTTCTGCTGTGATGATGATTCTTGCGCGGTCATCGGAGTTGGTTTGTTGTAATTAGTAGGGGTTGTCGGCGGTTTAGTTTGTTGTTGTGCCTCTGCTATCGATGCTATAGTTGTTTTATCCTTTTCTTTATCTTTCTTAGGATGTTGATTTTTAAAGGCTAAGTAGGCAGGGTCATGGCTGTTTTGGGCTGCCTCTTCTATGTTTTGGATTTGCACAAATGCTTGGTTAAGATTGCGCGCGTTCAGATAGTACAGCTTGGATTTAAAGAAATCGTTGATAGCCCCTTTTAAAATAGTAAGCAGGTATGTCTGGGAGATTGGCTCGTGCAGCTCATTGAGGGCTGCACTCCACCTCTGAATGAATTTCTGGACCGGTTCAAGCGGTGCTTGCTTGACCTGAATGAGGCTGTCTAGTGTGGCCTCAGGTTTCAGGTTATATTTGAACCTGGTCACAAACTGGTGTAGTAGGTCCTCCAAGGAGAAGATGGAGTTTCTTGGGAGTGCCCTATACCAATCAAGTGCTCTCCCCGCCAGGGACATGGGAAACACTCGAAGAATTGCATGGGGCCATGCCTGCAGCAATGCGCACTCTAGTCTGAAATGTTATTAAATGTGCATTAGGATCTGTCTCCCCATTGTACTTGGTTAGCGTCGGTAGGGAGACGCCTTTAAGCAAAGTTAAAGGCGGGACGGAAGAGCTGATGGGGTCATCGTTGTAGAAGTCTACTACCTTCAACTCCCCGTCAGCGGCTGTTTTGAGGCGTTTTACCTCGTCAGTTAATTCCTGCATCATTCTTTTAGCATCTGCCCAATCCCAAGCATTTGGGAGCATGGTGGATTGGGCTTGTGTTACACTGTATAGGTTAGACTGTTGAACGATGGGTTGAAAGGCTGAAAGTTGCGTTGTTGGCGGTTGTGTTTGTGGGAAGTGTATAGTAGGTGGCACTAGGGGTAACACATTATAAAGAGGAGGCTGTTGTTGTTGTGGTCGTGGCTGTGCCTGGGGCACATGAGCTAGTGGCAACGTGTGGGGTGGTACATAGTGGTGGGAAGTTTGCTATGACGTCGTGCCCATCATCGGCCATTGTCCGGCTGTGTTGTATGAAGGGGCTCCTTGTTGGGTTACGGCGGTCAAAGGGGGTGCATGCGTTTGGACATGCGGGATGTAGTGGGCAGATGTGGATGCGAGTATAACGTGTGGCATTCTTATCACTTGGGGTTGGAATGTCACTCCCACGTTACTGTGAGGGGGCGGTGCTCGTGAGGATGAACCCGCAGCTGTAGCGGGGATGATTGTAAAAGGGAACGTGTTGGGCAAGGGGTTGCCCTGGGGAGGGATAGGGACTGACGCTGATGTTTCTTGTAATGGTGCTTGGGTCTGGGTAGACTTAAGGGGTTGGAGGGGCATGACCTCCCCTGCGTCTGGGTGAAAGATGGGGTTAAGGTGGTTATGTGGATTAAGGGTGTGGTATGAGTTTTCGTGCTCTGATTGCGTAGCGAATTCGTCCTCTTCGTCCAGTTGGGGGTCCACCGTAGATTGGTCTAACGATTGGCTCCTGTGCAGAAGGAGTTGCGTAAAGAGATCTGAGAATTGTTCTGGGACGGGGATTACGTCATATGGGGTAGGGATGAACTCATGTCCTCCCCTGTAAAAGAGTTCGAATTGCCTCTTTACTTTCATTTCAGCCCGATCCACTGCCAGGCCGGCTTGCATCTTAATGCAGATGAAGTTATACTCATCTTGGGTTATAACGCTAGTGGCCGGATCTCTCCCTTGCAACCTTAAAGACCGACGGGGCCCCATTGTGGATTGCCCTCGCAAGGGTTGTGTGATAGACTGCTGGGCAGCCATAGTGTCTAAGATGTTAATGTTCTGGGTAGTAGCAGCGGTGTTGTTTATGGGATTCATGATGATAGATTGCGTATGTAACACGGTTTGAGTGTGCGAAATTGATGTACTGGGCAGCGCACAACGTATACACTTCAACTGGCAGCATGTAATAGCTGTATACAGCGTATACGTAGTGTATGTGGCGTAGACGAATCTACAGCGTAAGTGTGCAGCGTAGACGCTGGTTTGAGGGCAGCGTAGATGCTGGGGTAAGTGTGCAGTGTAGACACTGTCGTAAGTTGGGCAGCGTAGACGCTAGGGTTTCTGATCGCAGCGCAGACGCTGGAAGATTGACAACATAGATGCTGAGAGTCGGGGGTTTAAACAAGGCAGCAAAAACACTGATGAGCGTAGACGCTGAGGGGCGTACAGTCAAGTTGTTTAAGCGGAGGCCCTCCTTTTAGCGCCAAATTCTGTACCGCCTGAAATCGTCGGTCCCTGGCTGAAAGGAGAAACAGAGACCGTGGGATCACAGGGCGAGCACAGATGACCCTACCTTCGCCTGAGGGCGAGCTGGAATGCACGAAGGTAGAGTACCTTGAGTGGTCTGCACGTGGATCAGACAAGGATTTCCCCGAGCGTCACCGAAGTGTTATACGCTGGGTTATGCGTAAACAGTGTAGCGGGTGTAAAACGGAGCGAATAGTGAAAATAGGGCGTAAGCAAAATGTAAATGGCGTAACGACGTAAACAGCGTAAACTAATATACGCAGCGTAAACTGAGTGTAAACCTGAACACAGCGTAAACGGGGCGTGAAATCTAGTACACAGCGTAATAGGGTGTAAACTGGGCGTAAAGCGTAAACAGGATGCCGATAGCATAAACAGTGTAAACAGAGCGTAGGCGGCGTAATCAGAGCATAAATGTAAACGAGCGTAAGCAGAAACACATGCAAGAAATCAGCGTAAACTGTAAACTGTAAACTGTATTATGGAGTGGAAGTGTAGTGCACCGGTCTAACGCAGTTGTGGCTAAGCACAAGGCGGACGTAAAGCCCCGGTGGGTGTAGGGATGCGGCTGGTTCGCACGGTAGGCGGAGCGTAAAGACTGTGCTCGGCGTATAGGACTTCCAGCGTAAGAGATTTTAGGCTTTGATTTGCAGCGTAATTTCTTTTGGGTCTGCTCTGGTAAATTTTTGCCGACCTTGAATTCACGGAAAACTGGGCTTTTTATAGGGGTAGGGTTACCGGGAAAATTGGGCTAGGAGACACGTGGCGTGTCGACCAGGTGCTTACAATTTAGAAATATGGTATACGTTAGGCGTATACGCTACATCAGGCCAGCATATCTGCTAGGCGTATACGCTGGACTTACTGGGCGTGTGAACTTGGGTGGACGCTGGCCGTATACGCTGGGGCGTACACGTTGAGGAATGCTGGCGTATACGCTGACGAATGCTGGCGTATACGTCGGGGCGTAAACGCTGATGAATGCTGGCATATACGCCGGGGTGTAAATGCTGGTGGATGCTGGCGTATACGCTGATGGATGTTGGACGTCGACTTGCTTCAATTCTCGCTCCTGTTGCACCTGCTGAGTGTACATGTGAGGTGTGTACGCTGGGCGTCGGGCGTATACGCTGGGGCGTATACGCTGAAAATGCTGGGCGCATACGCTGGGCGTATACGTTGGGCGTATACATTGGGCGTATACGCTGGCACAACACTTGGTAAAAACCAAGTGTTTCGGTCCTCAAAATTGCCACGCATGACTTCAAATGTAGCCAAAGTCGCCTGTGGGTCACGGGGATCTGCTTCTTGTTGGACCAGTGCCAAACTCGAAATTTTTGTGGTGTTTCACCTTCAACTCCCCGTCGGCAGCTGTTTTGAGGCGTTTCACCTCGTCAGTTAATTCTTGCATCAGTTTTTGGCATCCGCCCAGTCCTGAGCGCTCGGTGTCATGGCGGTTTGAGGTTGTGGTATATTATATGGGTTAGACTATTGGACGGTGGGTTGAAAGGCCGAAAGTTGCGTGGTCGGCAGTTGTGCTTGTGGAAAGTTTACAGTGGGTGGCACTAAGGACGGCACGTTGTAAGAGAAAGGCTGTTGTTGTGGCGGTTGCGGCTGTACTTGGGGAATATTAACTGGTGGAATCGTGTGGGGTGGCATGTGGGGGTGAGAGGGTTGGTGTGACGACACACCCATCGCTGGCCATTACCTGGCCGGGTGGTGCGAAGGGACTCCTTGTTGGGTTACTGCGGTCGAGGGGGCTGCATGTGCTTGAATGTGCGGGATGTAGTGAGCGGATGTGGATGCCGGTATCACGTGTGGCATCCCTATCACTCGGGGTGGGAATGTCGCTCCCATGCTATCGTGAGGGGGCGGTGCTTGTGAGGATGAGCCTGTAGCTGCAGTTAGGATGATTTCGAGAGGGAGTGTGTTAGGTTGGGAGTCACGCGGGAGAGGGATATGCACTAGCGTTGATGTTTTCGGTGGCGGTACTTGGGCCTGGGTGAACCTAAGATGCTGTAGGGGCATGATTTCCCTTGTGTATGGATGAAAAATGGGGTTGATATGGTTTTGTGGATTGAGGGTGTGGTAAGAATCCTCATGTTCGGATTGAGCAGCGAAGTCATCCTCTTCTTCTAGTTGGGGCTCTAGCGCAGGCTGATCCAACGAGTGGCTCCTTCGCAGGAGGAGCTGTGTGACGAGCTCCGAGTACTGCTCTAGAACTGGTATTACATCATACGGGGAAGGGATGAACTCGCGTCCCCCCCTATAAAAGAGTTCAAACTGCCTTTTTACCTCCATTTCAGCTCGGTCTACATACAAACCAACTTGTATCTTAATACATATGAAATTATACTGGTCCTGGGTTATAATGTTGGAGGCTGGGTCTCTTCCTTGCAACCTCATGGACCGGCGGGGCCCCGCTGTGGGTTGTACTCCCGGGTGTTGTGCGACGGGCTGTTGGCTAGCCATGGTGTTTATGATGTTAGTGATTTGAGTGGTGGCGGTGGTGGTGTTTGCGGGGTTCATGATGATTGGTTTAGGATATGACACTGGGCGGAGGCGTGAAATTAATGTACTGAGTACAACGTAAACTTAGTTGGTAAAGTGCAGCATATACACTTCAACGATCAGCGTATAGCGTCAGCGTAGACAGCGTACAGGGATGGAGCATATAAATAGGATACAGGGTGCAGCGTAAAAATAGGCTGTAGCGTAAGACAAGGTGCAGCGTAAGAACAGTATATAGCGTAAAACAAGGCTCAGCGTAAAATAATGTATAGCGTGAAACAAGGCTCAGCGTAAAACAATGCAGCGTAAAAACGAGGCAACGTATGGTTTTCTGAGTAAGTTTTTAAGAGGGCCAGCGTAAACACTGAACAGCGTAGACACTGGACAGTTTGCAGACTTGGTTCTCAGACCGGGCTGCGTAGATGCTGAGAGGGTTTCAACAGGAAGCGATGTGCGGTTAGTGGCATAGACGCTCGACAGCATAAATGCTGGGAAATTCACGGGTAAGGTTTTTAGGAAGCCCTCCTTCTAGCGCCAATTTCTGTACCGCCTGAAATCGTCAGTCTCCGGCTGGAAGGAAACAGAGGCCGTGGGATTGCAAGGCAAACATAGAAGACCCTGCCTTCACCTGAGGGTGAGCTGGAATGCACGAAGGTAGAGTACCTTGTGTGGTCCACACGTAGATCAGACAAGGATTTCCCTGAACATATACCGAAGTGTTATACGCTGGGTTATGCGTAAACGACGTAACAGGTGTAAACGAGAGCGTAAATAGCGTAACAGATGTGAACAAAGCGTAAATGTAAATGAGCATAAATAGAACACATGTAAGAGATTAATGTAAACTGTAAACAATGGTATTACAAAATGGAAGACAATGCACCGGTCTAACGCAGTTGTGATGGACACAAGGCAGACAAAAAGCCCCAGTGGATGCAGGGATGACTCGGCTGGTTCGCACTGTAGGCACAGCGTAGGGACTAGCGTACAGGATTGTCCAGCGTAAAGGGTTTTTAGCTCTGGTGCGCAGCGTAATTGTTCTCTGGTATGCTCTGGGATTTTTGCCAACAAACCTGGATGAAGTGGAAAATCGGGGCTTTTATACTAGTTGTTACGCTAGACTCGGGTTAGGAGACACGTGGCGCGTTGACCGGATGCATACACTTTACAAATATACAATATATTACATCTGTTGGGCATATACGTTGGGCGTATATGCCACATCAAGCTGGCGTATACGCTGGATATGCTGGGCGTGTGTGAACTTGGGTGGAGAGGCTATGGACACTGGGTGTATATGCTGAGCGTATACGATGGGCGTATCCACTGGGCGTATACACTAACGATGAACGGATGTATACGCTGGGGCGCATATGCTAATGGTTGCCGACTTGCTTCAATTCTTGCTCTTCGGTGTTGTCTTCATTCTATCTTTGGAGATCTTGTCGTCGGGCGTATGCATCTATTGTACCTGCCGAGCGTGCATGTGAGGCGTGTACGCTGGGCGTATACGCTGTGGATTTGAGCGTACACGCTGGATGTATGTGCTGAGAATTTGAGCGTATACGCTGGTATTGTGCACTTGGGCGTATACGCTGGAACTGCATACTTAGTAAAAATTAAGCATTTGATCTCCGAAGTTGCCATGTTTGACACCAAATGTAGCTGTGGTCGTCTGGAGTCCCGGGGACCTTCTTGGTGTTGGACAAGCACTAAGCTCCAAATTTTGTGGTGTTTCATAGAGGACATCCCTGCTAACATGGAATCCATTCGTGCAATGATTTTACAACACACACCACAAGGATTGGGTTCAAACACCTTAGCCTTCAGCGACGATGTAGTTAAAGTCAACCCCGAACGAGGGGAGGTCATAACAGCATCATTTTTTATTAACATACGTGTTGGGTCATGTACCATTCACAGAGTGCACGTTGATGATGGCACGACAACAAATGTAGTTCTATACTTCGTCATCGATAAACTAGGCATGGCAGATGAGATCATGCCAACAGAAACCATGTGTCTAAAATCCTTCAACAGATCACGTGTCACAGTCAAGGGCATGATTAACCTAGCATTTGTGGCAGGTGAAAAATTCCCCACCAACGCAGAGTTCACTGTCATAGAAGAGATGCCAAGTTTCAACATGATTCTTGGCAAACTTTGGCTAGCACAACAACAAGCCGTTTCCTCACCGATACATCAAGAAATCCGCCTTCCATATGAAGGTGGACAAGTCATCATACATGGCAATAACACTCCCTTTCAAGCCATCCACAACATAGACATGTCACAAGTCTTGAAAGAAGAGTCTCTTGATGGAACACCCACGGCATCAAATGCAACACCTAGAGCCAAAACACTCGGATGAGTGGCAACCAACACAGTACTTAGAGCTAAAAAGCCTAAACGAGAGGCGAAAACTATAAGCCTCCCAGCGGAGCCCAAGCCTAAAATGCTCCCAAAACCACGTCTGGTCAGGAGACAACCACACGGTCAAAGCGCCCTTGTGGCCAAAAACAAGCTGGATCTCTGCACATTCTTCACCTTCTTTCGAAGTGCATATGTCACGTTCATTTGTATTGTATTAGCTTACGCGTTCTCTCATGGCCTGAAAAGGCCTTAAACTAAATTTTGACCTGAAATGGCCTTAAACTATCACCTTTTCATATTGTTTTCTATTTACTTATGCATTTTAGTTCATGTTTTCTGCAGTTTCTATTTAACATTGTTTTCTCTAGTTGCTTTTGTTTACAGGATCATATAGACATACACGCATGCATCCACACCAACAATCTTGGCATCATGACTTGAAAATGATACCACATATCGTCTTGGAATCATGATGATAAACTAATACCACAGATTCATCCTAGCGTCATGACGGTAAACTAACATCACTGGTCACACTCATAATGCACACATTCATCCTGGCATCATGATGGTATACTGATACCATTGAATGTCCTAGGTTATGACTCAAAACTAATACCACAGAGCATCCGGTATGACATTAAACTACCACAGTTTTGTTCACCAGAGTCCACTAAGACTAAAAACTGACAATATCATCTCTGGCGCATCCATCTGCTACTGTAATTCATGACACTTCTTCATCAATGCCTTCCGCATCATTCATCACATCGGCTCTAACAACACTATTGTTGCTCATTTTTTTCCCTAAATTTCACATGGTGCCTCTATTTGCATTGGCACATTTATGTCTAAAATGTTCGCTAACTCATTCACTTGTGGTTTTCTTGTCTTCTTGGAGTTGTGTTTGCAGGATGAAACCTAGTGGTGCTCGTACACGAATACACTTCATCACGGTGACAAGGTGCCACATTGTTTCTGACGCACACAACCAGGTTAATCAATCTGTTCAAAAGTACATTCCCAGTTCCTTATTCATTCTCCATTTCTCCAACATTCTCGTTCCCCTGCCTACCCGATTATAGTTCCCAAATACACCCAGTACACCCCAAAACTTTGAGCACACTATTACACACTGTAACACTCTCAAGCAGCTGCAACACACAACATGACACATGAGCACAAGTGCAAAATTGAAAAGAAAGCTCTGTCCAAAAACAACAACAAAAAAGAAAAAAAAAGAGAAAAGAAAAAGAAAAAGAAAAAAGAAAAGATCAAAGAGCAAAGATAAAAATGAACTACAAGACCCTTGGCACTTCCCATACAAACCACAGGCGGGAAAGCAGTTGTCTTAAAAAAAGTCCTTGTGTCTCAAACCATCATGTTACACCTCACTGTGTGGCTTTGGCTATTGGACAATGGGTTCCCTTAAACCTGACATAAGGGGTCCTGTTTCTCCAAAGAACGCACCACCTCATTGCGTGGCTTTGGTTGTGGCAATGAGTTCTCTTAAACATGATTCAAGAGTCTTGTTCCTCCAAAGGACTTACTCCTCATGCCTTGATTCCAAGTCTGCCAAATATTGGCCATCAACAAGGAACAACATGACTTGTTTGCATAAGATGAAAAATCTTCTCCCACACTATCACAATCCCTTAATCAATTCCCAATCCCACAGTTGCAAACATCTCCCTTAGACATCATCTCAAAACTTCATTTCCCAATCCCAGGTACTTCTGAACATGGTGCAATGACATCTGGCCAAGTGCCAAAGGACAATGCTTGCTACCAGTTTTCTTGTGGTGTTTTGTAATTCTTTTTCGATGCCTTTTAGGTTTATTCCTCCAAGCATCAACAAAGAGGGGCCAATGAAACACCACAAAAAATTTTGGCTAACACTTGTAGACAGAAATTGAGCTAAGTCATGTTGGTCCCCAGCATGACCAAGATTGAAAGCCTCAAAAACAACATCAAACGGAACATAATTGAATAAGCAAGAGTTCCTCGAGACCCATAGGTGACTACATCAGCATCCGGCATCAGGAATTTCATGTTTTGGATCCAAAATACTTGGGATTGACCAAGTATAAGCTCTACACACTGGGCTATACGTTGGCCAGCGTACAGGATAGCGTATAGCAACTTTTGAGCCACAAAAATGAGCCAAAACATGCCATAATTGAGCTTATGGACCCCCCAAGACCTTCCTCAAGGTCCCTAGTTGCTCTCAACCTCCTAAAAATCAAATTTTGGGCCCTAAATAATGCATTTTTGTGTGTGTACGCTAGGTACATCTTGCTGTACACTGGCCAGCATATAGCCCAGCGTACACCACTAAAAAAGGCCCAAAACAGGCATCAAAGAGCAATATTTTCACCTAAAATTAACTTCTAGGGATAGGGCAACTATTGGGCATCATCCCAGGTACTTGAAAATCAAGTTTTGACCTTGAAATAATACATTTTTATGTGTGTACGCTGGGTACATCTTGCTGTACGCTGGTCAGCGTATAGCCCAGCGTACACCACTAAAATGACCCAAAATAGGCACCAAAGAGCAAGATTTTCACATGAAATTTACTCCTGGATGTAGGGAAACCGTTGGGCATCATCACAAGCACTTAAAAATAAAGTTTTGACCTTGAAATGATGCATTTTCAAGTGTATATGCTGGGCACACCTTGTTGTACGCTGGTCAGCGTATAGCCTAGCATACACCACTAAAATAGGCCCGAAACTGCATCAAAATGAAGTCAAAATTGGCATCTGGACACCCTGGAGGATCAGCAGTGCTTAGGCATCAAGGAACAAGCACTAGAATACAAAGTCAGACATCCAACATGGTAGTTTATAAGGTTGATGATGAGCCTGCATGTTGAGGTTGATGCTAGAGTCTGTACGCTGAGGTTAATGCTGGAGCTAGTACGCTGAGGTTGATGCTGGAGTCTGTATGCTAAGGTTGATGCTGGAGCTTGTATGCTGAGGTTGATGCTGGAGTCT
>MNCI01005015.1:54030-66157 GCA_015680685.1 Gnetum montanum | reverse complement strand
GGTGCACACTGTAATCATTTTTCAATACAAAACAGTTTACATTTCACCCAGATTTATTGCAGTTTTCTTTATTTTTCTAGTTTACATTTGCATTCTCGTTTACATTTTGTGCCTATGTGCATCGTTTACGTATAACCCAATGCATTGCAAAGTTCATACGTTGGGGAAGTCCTTGTTTGATATGCGTGCGGACCATTCAAGGCACTCTACCTTCGTCCATTCCATCTGGCCCTCAAGCAAAGGTAGGGTCTTCTATATTTCTTCTGAGGATCTCTCGGTGTTTGTTTCATTCTAGCCTTGCATCAACGATTTTAGACGGTACATCCACAACCTCATCAGAGATAGTTATTTTCCCCTTACCCTTGTCATGTGTAGGGCTACAATCTCTCCGCTTTTTCTTGTCCTTGTTACTACTTCGTTCCTCCTTAGACTCCTCTACAATCTTTAGGATAGTTTCAATTTTACTGTCTAAGGAGCTCCATACTTCATCTACCTTAGCCGATACCTCCGCCGTTAGTTTTTGGAGTGGCAAGGTTTTCCTATTCACTAGCTCTTCAAATGGTGACTCATCCTCTTCATCGCAAGATCTCACTCCCCTCTTCCAGAGGGAAGGATCATGGTTATATTCTTCCACACTTTCTCTTTTTCATAGCTCCCCTTCTTCTTTGGCTACTTGTTCCAACAAGCGATGAATTTCATGGGATCTAAGTTCTGATAATATCCCTTGGGCATAAGTCCCAAGGGTTCTCCTAGTTTCATACCTTAACCCATCTATGATGTGGCGAAGTTGATCCCATTGTGCGTAACCATGGCCTTGGCAACGATGTAACAATGCGTAGTAGCGGGCCATGGCAGCATCCAAGGGTTCATGAGTACCTTGCTTCCATCCTTGGATCTGCTTACACAAATTAGACACTCTGGAGTACATTTGATATTTATCGTTAAAGAGTTCTAACATCGTACTCCACCTCCTAATGGTTTTTGGTTCTAAGGACCGGTATCAACTCTCTTCTTCCTTTACGAGTGTTCTAGGAAACAACTTCAATTTCCGCCACTCATTTTCTATGTTTTGCTAGGCGCAGGCATCGTTGAATGCCTGTAAATGATTTTGTAGATCCGCGTTGTATCCCCCTTCGAAGCATGGGATATTGTTCATGTCTAAGCGCTTGATCCGACTATCTTTTTGATGCCTTGTTGGTATTCTCACTGCCTTCGTAATATCTAGCATACTTCAGGTGGCAAGTAGGGGTTCATCATGATCATCTCTCTCATGACATCTATGATGTCTACGTTGTTCCCTACTTTCTCTTCTTTCATGCCTAGAGTCTCTAGACTGCCCTCGTCCTCTCTCTCGACTCTCTTGTCGAGGTCTCTCATTTCTCTTACCCTTATCCTCTCCGTTATGTTCTTAATGACTGCACCTTGATGTGGAAGGAGAGGGTGAATGATGTGATGAAGGGGAAGAAGAAGGAGAACCATTGCCATGACGATGTTTCTTACCTTCTCTTCTGTGGCTTCGACCCCGATCGTGATGACGATTTGAGTGCCTATCCTTGTCATGTGTTTTTGTTCCCTCAGTGAACAGTTGGTGTTGACGGGGATTAGAACCAAGGTTGTGTATTGTGGAGCATAGGTTCTAATACCCCACCTCCTCACTTTCGTTAGGAGGGGAAACATCTTTCGATAGAGAACTTGTTATAAGTGGTTCACCATCTCCAATTTCACTTAGGACATGCGGAACCTCTTTGCCCTTCAACAGTGTATGGTGGCTCCCTTGCCTTGAGTCCCTTATACGTTGTGCGTATGTGGGATGGTAATCACTCATGTCAAAATCACCTATACTGTATTTAGCATATAGCTGTGTCATGCCAATCTGTGCCAAAGCACGGAGGAGCATGTTGGGGACTGCACGATCTGGAGGTAACACTATGTTACCTTGCAAGTCTCTCCATCGCATCTGTTCATCCTGATGGATGATAAAAGTAAAATTGGTTATGTACTCATCGGGATGAGTATATACCACTCGGTATTGTTGAGGAACTAGCGGAATTTGGTTATGTGTTTTAGACTACCGAATGTTTCTTGTATGATCCTCAGGTGGTGTAATGCTCTTGTGAGAAGAAGAAGAAGAAATTGTGTCTTATTCGGTGTGCTATTTAACCATTATATAAATTTTTGTTAATTAACCCTAAGGTTAGTTTAAGCTCCCAACGATGTGAGTGATCTCCTATGTTCTACTTAGCGCACAAACACTTAGTCCCCAGCAACGGTGCCAATGATGAGTGGTGAGGTACCACTACACTCAACCATATGAATATGAGCGTAACACGCGCGATCCGATCGAACTCTGCAGAGTAAGTGCCTACATGCCTGATGAAACACTTAAGGTTAATTATTCATTGTCTTCCCAGACTTACTTGTATTTGTCACGATGTATGGTTAAGTAAGTATGAGGTATATGATTTTTATAGCTTTTCTGTTTTATCTCCTATGATGATAAGGTGAAGGGTTGAAGAGATTAATTGACTAACTTTAACTAACTAACTAAGCCTTAATTAACCTAGCATCAGCATCCGTTCCCACTTACCGTTCACACCTTGAACTGATGCAACCTTGGTTACCAACCGCTAATTGTTGCTAGGATCACCAAGCATAATGCACGTGCTCGAAGTGGTCGTACTGAGGCACTTAACTAGGAGAAAAGGGTTGAGAGAGATTTAACTAATAAAGCATTTAAATGATAAACAGTAAATAATAATAAATAAAATCCTATTTAGCCTATTCCATGCATTGTAAGGTTTATCCAAGAATTTCATCTTTATTGCCGTACACAAACATGTGTTTAGGTACAATATTTGCTCGAATAAATATCTGTTCACTTTGGAGCTCCTACTGCGGGAACATGGAAAATATTCTATCTCTAGAGAGGTAAAACTGCCAAAGTTTTGCTAAGGGTCTAGATCTAGATGAGAAACGAAGGGAGAGCCGCCTCTTATTTATAGACTTGGCGGCACACCGCGATATCGCGTGGGATGCGATATCGCGGTGGACACGATATTGCAGCCCATGCGATATTGCATCCCATCAGATGTATTCAAGGAGCATGGTCTTCCTACTATATTTTTAGACATGTTTAATATTGTGATCATTCTTACCAAAGAGTCTTTTATTTTTGTTTTTTCAACTTGTAATAAGTCAGTCATGGAGGGATTGTCATCTTCTTTAACTTCTTTGTTTGTAGTAGTATTAGAATAAGTATCACATGTTTCAATAGCTTTCCATACATCATTTACTTCAAGGAGGCATTTCATCATGTTCTACCAAAGAATAAAGTCTTGCATACCATTGAAAATGATGGAACATTTTGCAACTTTCTTATTATATAACTCATGGTTGTTCTAGCTCTAACACTAGTTTTATAACTCATAGGATATTTTGAAATTTCCTTTTGATAAAATCTTTAGATGCAATAAATTCAAATTTCTAATAAAAATAGATGTAGAATGATAAAAATTTACTTCACCATGAGTCATGGTATTTTTACCATGATTGGACCATGAGCTATGGTCTATTAAAATAGAGAAGAAATTCAAATTGAGGATTCCAAGAGCAAACCACAATGGTACCATGGATCATGCTCTTGATGAAATAGAGAAAATATTTAAACTATGAATTTTACAAGTGCACTAGGAGGATGTCATGGATCATGGCATATTTGCATTATTTTTATTGAGGACTATGAGTCATGATGTGTGATCATGAATCGTGGTTTAATCAAGTTTAGTAAGCATGATTTGTAGTTAACTTGTGGTTAATAACTAAGATTACCATGAGTCATGGTGAGGTCATGGTTAATGTCTGATAATATCATGATTGAACCACAAGTTGTGGCGTGAATAAAAAATCAAATTTTAATGTTTCTAAACTTTAGATTTTAATGCAACTTGAATATTTAATATTGCACATGACTTACTAATAATCTTGATAATGAAATTATATTGATTGAGGTGATTTAAATTGTGTCTATGTTTATTACTTTTAATGATTCTTAGGCTTCTTAATAGATGATTTTTAAAATAGAATTGAATGTAGTAGTTTTTGAAACTTTTATGAAATTAATAACTTGATGAATGATTATTATTGAACTTGTTGAATGCTTGAGAAGATTGATTATTATTGATGATTGATAAAGAAACACTTTTAAAATGATATTAAAGAATGAAATGATTTTACATAGTAGAATGTAAGAAGATGAAGAGGTGTAAAAGAGTTAATGATAGTTGGAAAATTCACACACAATATTTATATTCTTTAATTATAATATCCTTATATAATGACATAGCTTTGTATTTATAAAAAGTGATTAGGATCATACTAGCGAAAAATGTAAAGTCATTCCCCAATGATAAAAATGAATAAATTATGAAAAATAATGATAAATTAAACCAAATTCAACTACATCCATCTCTCAATTTAAAAAATAAAAAAATTTGGTTTTATCTTTTTCATCAAAAGAAGATAAATCTAGTACACGGCTTTAAATTCTAAATTACAAGGCATGATAAAATATCACTTACATTGTACACTACTATTAACAATTAGGTATGACAACCCCCATCCCCCACCCTCCATTCCTCACAAAAAAAACTATTATTAATAATCACAACATAGAACAAGGGCTGGCAGTGCATTTGCAACTAGGTTGTAACACAAGTTTTAATCTACAAATGCATTCATGATTATCTCATGCTATGGTCATGGTTAGAAAAGCAATAAATTTTTCATCACAATAAACTAGTGTTAAGGATGTAGTTTAATGTTTTCTACATTTGGTAAGGTTTAAGAATTTAATGTATTTGATTTTTATAGCTAGGCATTTAGGATTCTTAGGAAGGTCTCTTTTGAATAAATTATACTATTAATTATAACCTACAAATTACTTTCTTTCAAATTAACCCTATCTACTTGGGGCATTACATCAATGATGTTTAACTTTTTCAAAAATATGTTAAGGCTTTGTAACTGCCCAAAAAATTCTTTTTAATTTCCTAGACATAATAAAATTTTATAGTTTCCAAAATATTTTCATGTGCGTTATGTGGTTGTACGTGTTTGTACTATGTAGATCGAGGTTTTGTATCTCCCTTACTACCATTATGCTTAAATGATGTATGTTATGATGTGATGTGTGACTAATTATATTTGGAACTTTCATTAAGGTATGTGAACATACTGATGATGAGCATCCTATAGTGATGATGTTCCCTCCACTAGGATGCATTAATACAGCTCTTGTCATAAGTCACATCCTATGGGAGAAAGGGAGTGTAGATGTCTCAACTAAAAATCTTGTTCCTTCAAAATGCTAAAGGACTATTTGTGCACCACTAGCATCAACACTAATTTAAACAATGGATTATTAGTAGACCACTAAGATCGGTTAAGACTGGTAATGTATATTCCATATGCATGATAGTGATAACTAGTATCTGGTATGGTATAAGTACAGATGATAACTTGATTTACATTTTAATATTAAGTGTTGGTACATGCTATTTTTCAAATGTATGTTAGTGGTGGCGAGGCAGAGATGTAGTTTTGTTGCTTTTGGATATGGTATTGTTGATCTTGTACTTGGTTTACAATTTGATATTATTGCCTTTCAATCTTATAATTGGTATTAGTTTGTGTTTTTGATGTATGGAGAGATTTTTCATCTGCTTATATGTGCTTGTATACTAACATGTTGTNTGAGGAGATGATAAAATTTTTTCATTTAGTATATTTTAATTCTTATTTTCTTTTAGATGTTTATGTTGCATCAGTTAGGGGCCCATTCATATGATTGAATAATGCCTAACATTTTTTTAGAGGGGGGTGTGGGGTGTGTGTGGGGGGTAAGGAGGGGAAGGGGGAGGGATGTGTTGGATCCCAAAAAAATATTAATAATGAGTAAAGAAAAGTCAAGGTACATTACAAACTTGACACTAAGTAGACATCATTAAAAAATAAAAAGAGAAAGTAATGAGGCATTAACCTAGCATTTAGACACTCTATTTAGGATCTCCAAGTCATGGATACAATTTTGGTGGGCAATGCTGAGTTATATAAAGTTATATCTTGGGGTGTATCTATGTTTCACTAAGTTTTGGGTTCCAACACCCTTATAATTAATACTTTAAAAAACTAAAAGGATAAAGTTAATTGTTAGTAGGAAGGAAGGTCCAAGTCCTTACAAAATTTATATCACTTGTTAACATTGATGCTTGAACTTAAAATAGTAAAACGGTTCAAGATAGAGAGTTGTGACTTAATTCTATTATTTTTATTAAAGAAAGAAAATGGTATCACTTATGAAAGATCTTCACCTCATCGCTTATTAATCTTATGTTGAGAATATTTACCATTGACTATAACCATACTACTGATACTAGTTTTAATCTTTAAGTTAATAGTATTCTTATTAGCTAGGAAAAATTTACCATACAAGATATTTTTGCAAGCTGCTTAATACTTCCTCTAGTAACATTAAAAATATACAAAAGAGCTTATTTCTTCTTTGAATTATTTATTACCATTTAATCATTTTTATCATTGATATTAACTTGAGTTTTTATATCTTCAGCTTTATATTACTTTTTTTTAATATCTTCAACTTCAACACATTTTTTTTTCTTTTCTTTAAAATCTTTTTTCTGGAGCATAAAATGACAAGCATTACATAAATGTTCTTCACAATGGCAAAAGTTGCAAGAATTAGAAAAATTATAATATGTAATTAGTCAAATATAGGTATTTCTTCTTGCTTATAATACTAATTCCTTTTTATGATTAAGAACGTTGATTTCAACAAAAAAAAACTTTCTACAAAAATCAAAAGTTATAAGAATAAACTCCATACTCTTAATGGGACCAAGAAGACTAATAAGTTCTTGCTCAATCTTTTGAAAAATCAATGAAAGATTATATAACTCAATGAAACAAAGAACTTGAGCATATTCTTTAGATCAAACATCAAAATCTAGAGCCTACTTACAAATGATTAACACTACATGCTTGTTAATAAAAAACCCCATATATAGGGCAAACTACAACATCAACACATTATCTAACTCAATAAGAAGAAGAAAAAACAAAAATAATAACTAGCATGAATGACTTGGATGTCATGTTTTTTCATCATATCATTTAACTACAAAACGAAACTCTAATTTCAAAGCAAGTATCCCAAACTTTAAATGAACACATATTGTAATGAAAGATCAACAACCAATGACTCATATACATCATCAAGAAGAATAAAATTAGGTGTCTTATTTACATTAACATGACTAGAAGAAGGCATCATGACTTTTTTCTTACCGAATTGTAAATCTACATTTTGAAAATTAACAAAAATTTCTGCATTGATAAATGAAGAAGAAATTTTAACATTGGTTAAAGAAGTTAGGAGTAATATGGAAAATTCTAGAGAAATAAGATCCACTAGAGAAAAATTGTTAGTAGATCTAGCAGCAAAATATGAAATGAGATGAAAATATAGAGCAATAGAACCACAAGAAAATGTAGAAGGATCTTATTATCAGAAATGGAAATAACAAGCTTCTCTCTTCATCACAAGAAGAGAACAAGAAGAAGCCTCTCTCTCTTGCAATAGAAGAATGTAAGAATGGGATTCAAAGGGGATGCATGTGATTGGTACAAAAATTGAGGTGAGGGAGGTCCCTTAAATAACTAAATAATCATTCGCTATTTTAATAACCATAGCCTAAATTTAGCAGGATAATGGTAGCTGCCTAAATTTAGTAGGATAAGCATGTCCAGCAAAAATTAGATATGCTAAATAATCAAATTGGTTGGAAAAACATGAAATCCACTAGAAAAATATAACTTCTAATTCTTGGCATTTTTGGGTGTCATATCCCTATATATATATATTAAAAATAAAAATTTAAAATAAAAAATAGAAGCGTACTTCAAAGAGAAGAAACTTCAAATCAACAAAAAAGAAAGGCCTAATAGTTTTGGGGATGTCTTTCCAAGTTTTCATCCTTATAATCAATCTTGAAAAACCTCTTCTCTAGGATAGAAAATTAGATATTTCATGAAAATATTTAATAAAGAATGATGATAATTGAAAATATCAATATTAAGGGTCTTAGAAACTATCATCAAATTAACCAATTGTACCAATAAAAATGAGTTTGATAGATAGCATGCATGGACAACATCCAATCCATAATCTTTTTAAACTAGATTTAGATGACTTAAAAAATTGAGGAACGAGGTAAATAACTTAGAATTTGTACAAAAACATACCTTCCAAAAATTTCTTGTGTAATAGTTTCATATAAACCATTAAATAACTTGTAGAATGGCAACGAAGTGGTGGATCTGCTTGAAGAATCACCTACTAAATCTTGCAATATTACATGTAGTTTCAAATAGATTCACTAGAAAATATTAGATCAACTCAAAAATTAAATTCATTGAAGAAACATTATATCCATAGAAAAAACATAAGATCTACTCACAACTTCAATCACAATACTTGGAATTTTATGACTAATAATTTAATGGCTTTATGACATTAAATTTTTTTATTAGTTGTTATTGATATTAAGTTTATGTGTGTCTCATATAAAGTTTTTCTTAGGAAAGACAACTCAAGGCCTGTAGCACAACTCCTACGCATACTGTAGGGTAGATATGATCCATGAACAAAAATCTCTTATGGATTTGGGATATGTACTTTTAATTATCCTATTAGGAATGATATGTTATCATGATGAGTGCGGTGTTGTAACTTGAAATAAGTGAAACATAGGTACAACCTAAGATATATAGTCTAATTAGAACTTTATATAAATCAACATTACCCACATAATCAAATCCATGACCTAGAACTTCCAAATCAAGTGTCTTACCACTAGGCCAACGCCTCATTGATATCATGGTGAGTGACAAGTATTATCCCACATGCATAGTAATGATAACTAGCATTTAATATGGTATAAGTATAGATGATAACTTAATTCACATATTAATACTAAGTACTAATGCATGCTATTTTTCAAATGTGGGTTGGTGGTACTGGGTGGAGAAATGTGGTTTTGTTGCTCTTGGATTTGGTATTATTGATCTTGGACATAGATTGTAATTTGGTATTATTTTATTTCAAACTTGTAATTAGTGTTGCTTTTGGTTTGGTATCTATGAAAAGATGTTGCATGTTCTTGTATATGCTTATATACTAGCTTGTTGTATAGATTTGTTACCCATGCCTAAGTTTTTTATTCTAAAATTCTTTTTCTTTATACTCTCTTTTCAATTATCTACTCTAAAATTTTTTAATACTACTATTCATTTTTTTAAGGTCTAACACCCTCCTAGTCTATAATGCTTATCTTCAAGTCATAAAAGGGAGGTGATAAAATTTTTCCATTTAGTGTATATTGACTCTTCTTTTCCTTTAGATGTTAATGTTGAATGAGTTAGGGGATCACTCACATACTTGGAGGATGATTGAAATTTTATAACTAAGAAATTCATAGCTTCATGACACTAAATTTTTGTATTAGTTGTTATCAATTTTGGCTCTATGTATCTCATATGGATTTGGGGCATGTACTTTGGTTATCTTATAATGGATTATATATTACTATGATGAGTGAAAATTATGATCAATATCCAATCATACAATCTTCAAGTATCATAGTAGACCATTGATGAAGCATTAGTTGGTTGTGTCAATGTAGCCCCTTTGATGCAACTACTTTGAGGCAGCTACTTCAATGCAGCTACCTTGATGCAACCACATCGACTAGGCCCCGTCAACACAATGTCTATGTTTGCCTATAAATACACATGCTCTCACTATGTATTAGCATTCTTTAGTCAATAGAGTAGCTGAACTCTTGTAGTTTTATTCCGTAGTCTTAGAGAATAGTCAGTGAATGTTGTAGTATGGATCTGAGTCAATTATACAATGTCTTATTGAAATGGCAATGTACCTAGGCACATTTCATGAATGAAAATAATATTGCAATTGATTCTTAGTCATTGCAGCACTTTGACTTAGATTAAATTTACTTTTAATGTAATTTATATTCCATGTACTTAGTTAATATTTACATTTCCATGCATGTTAATGAATTAGTGGAATGAGCATGACTAGTTTCAAGCGTAAACATGTATTGCCTTGGTAATTCTAGTAGCACTATTACTTGGTTCGCCCAATAGCATAGCGCTTGGTAATCCCAGTAGTAGATACATGGGTTTAGGACATGTATGGAAAGCTAGGAACAAACACTCATTGCCCATAGGCTAGCTTAGACTTTATCTTTATGTTGTTAATTAGATCAAATAATTGATTTCTCTATTATCATTAGGAGTAACATAAGGCTGAAACAACATCAAGAATCATATGTCTCACTCTGGACTAAACTATATGTGATAAAGCTACCACTAGTCTAAGTGGGAATATAGAGAACTACAATCAATGCAATGCATAACTAGTCCCATCCATGGAATTCAACTGCATCATGTGTGAACGCTTATCATTCATATGGTTGGACGTAGGGGGTACCTTGCCACTCATCATTGGTGCCATTGCTAGGGATTGTGCTAGTTATCTAGATTAGTTATATTATACAAAATCATTGTAAACGCATTAAAAATTTATCTTTTAGAAAATATTAAGTCACACAAATCATTAACTAACAATAGTGTCTCTTTTACAAGGAAGCAATAGTGCATTGTATGAAGAGAACATTCATTGGAGAACTAATGAGATATATATTGAAGAAAATTAGAGTGACCAACGTCATGCAAGGCTTTCATATGTTCATAACCATATTGATTACACTCAAGGACTACATTCACCTAAGGTAGATAATCCTAGAGGAGATGAAGTAATTCCTAGACTATGGGAGGCCTCAAGGCCTAGGACCTCCTCAAAACTTAAAAAAGATAAATCAAGGGACCATGGAAAACACTATAGAAGCCATGGTGACTCTCCTAGTTTCTCATCTTCCTCTCTCTTTTCAACGTTTAGTTTTGATAAAGATGAACATAGGTGTAGAGATAAAGCTCCACTATGAGGTCAAAATAAAAATAAAAATTGAAACCAAGGGAAAAATTAAAGGCATCAAAATGAGCATTGACAAAATTATTACAATTAGATAAATAGAAATAGAAATTTTTACCATGACATGTCTGATGATAATGAATCATTTTTGGCTAGTAAGAGCATGACGCAGATCATAAAGGTAGTTAAAATACCCCACAAACATGGCAAGGAAAGTCGCACCAAAAGGCTTAATATGAATAACATCCCTAAATGTTCAGGAGGCTATGATTCTGATCCACAACATCATTTGCAAGCCTTTCATGATGCTTGCATCTTACAAAATATTGAAAGTGGGTGACAAAATATTAAGCTCTTTCTTAGGACACTAATAGACAAAGCCAAAGTGTGGTATAGATCATTGAAACCAAATTCAATCCATTGGTGGTCCACAATGCTAGAAATCTTCAATGAGAAATACCGAACCTATGCAAGGGTGTCCAACCTAAGGAAACAAATCCAAGGATGGAAACAAAAACAACATGAACCTTTGGATATGACCCTAGATAGATACTATTCTCTATTGAATAATTGTCTAGACCATGATTTCTCTCAAGAAGAGAAACTTTTCCACATCATATATGGGCTTCATAGCCAAATGAGAGAGACCCTTGGGATGTATGCTTAAGGTCAATTATATGAGCTACGAATCCATCATATCTAAAAGATAATCGAGCATGTGGCAAAAGAAGAAGGAGAGCTATGTAAATGAAACAATGTTAAGAAATATCACTGGGATCCAACTCTTCAAAATAAAAGGGTCTATATCTATGATAAGAAAAAGATCCAACTCTTAATGAGATGATTTCACAACAAACCTTGTCAATACAAAAGTCTACTGATGAGCTTGAAGTAAGGTTAGATGAGATGTTAGAATGGATAGATGAGAAAGTTACAACTTGCATAGAAACCATAGAGGGGAGAGTAACACAAAAAAAATCAAGTGATCACAACAAAAGGAGGAAAATGGACTAGGAGATTGGTATGAACATTGATTGG
>MNCI01005015.1:26950-37064 GCA_015680685.1 Gnetum montanum | reverse complement strand
TGAGCTCAAAATTTGCCAAGTTTGATGCCAGATGTCATCGTAGTCTTCTGTGGGTCCCAGGGAACTTTTACTTGCTTGCTTTGACTTCGTTTGATGCTATTTTTGAGGCTTTCAAGCTTGGTCATGCTGAGGACCAACATGACTTAGCTTAATTTCTGTTTTCAAGTGTTAGCCAAAATTTTTGTGGTGTTTCAATGGGGATACGACAACATCACTTACTTCCTCACACTCGGAAACAGATTAGGGATGAAAGGTTGAGTTCTCTGAGCCCAAACAAGGAACCATGAGTATACTTCAAGACATGAACCCAACATTAACTCATGATCCTACTAAAACTGAGGAAGCACCAGACAACAAAAATATAGGAGTCATTCCCATTGACGTTTCTTGGTCAGAATTACCCTTTGATATCACTAGTGAAGGGGAAGGTGAGTATAAGATCTTGCTTACATGCCCTACCCCTTACATCAAACTACGAAGGATTAAAAAGAAACTCAATAGTTAAGGCGAACTACCAAGCATCCGAAATGATGTTAAACTACTAATCATCCGGTACAACGTTAAACTGCCAACGAATGTCTACAATGACGTTAAACTAGCCATGGTCAAAAATGGCCAGTTCCTTTTAAAGCTCCCTAAAAATATTATTGCTTTCGGCCCACTATGGCCTAAAACTGGCAATCCTTCTTTAACATAGATGTGATAGTCCATCATGACTTTAAACTGATGTACACGGCCCAAAATGGCTTTAAACTAGAGCTAGCATGTTACAAATGCACAAACTCTTGTTACGTTACATTAAATTTTTGTTTACAAGTTACAAGTTACAATTTCGATTCATGCCTTCTCATTACTTTTCTTTTTTACAAATATTTGATTCACTTTTTGTTCTCTCATTTTACATTCACTACATGCATATGTTCACGATAACACTTGAGAAAATAAATAAAAAGAAAACATATAAAAAAAATACTGAACGTTAATATGGTAATAAAATTCCAAGACATTTTGGCATGATTAAATTCATATTATTACATTTTTCCATCATATGTTTCCATCAAACATCCAAAAAATTTAATAGCTAAAGCATGATTAATAGTAAGCTCATGGAGGGGACTGGTCCCCAAAATCCTCTTCATCATCTGCTCTCGCTCCACTGAGTTAGCTGCATCATTAACATGTCCCTATAACAAAATAGAAAAACAAAACAAAAAATAGGTAAGGGTAATAAAGCAACTCATTAATGCAAAACTAAGAAAAAAACAATAACACTAATAATGAAAACAATAAAATCATACAAAAATAAGTGTCATAATAAAACACTCACAAGTGAGGAGGGCCTTAAGCTGGCCTCCAAATGTTGTAGAATCTCCTCCTCAGGCACATTTTCCCAATCCTCCTCTAGGCCAAGATCAATACCAGCCAAGGTTTTACCCTTATCCATCGAGGTCCAGGTAGGGTGCTGAAGAGAGAACATGCTTGTCGAAGCCTCCCTAGAAGCAGTGGTAATGGTTCTCTTGGGAGATCTCTCCACCTCAGTACACTTGGCAAACCTATCATAAGCAGGACGCAAGCCAAGCCCATCAATGAACATTTCCATCCAGCGATGTTCAACTGACTCCTCCTTTAACCATTTCTTGTACTGATGCTTGTGGTCCTTTTGGTCTTGATCCCACTTCCATACTTTAGTAGCAAAGGATTTCCAATTGTGACATTTCCTATTTAGCAAATTCATCTGTGCCCTTTGTTCGGCTAGATCCCGTGTTGCCTGCACTTTGCTATTCAAAACTATCAAATAACACACATAGGTGATTTTAGATGTGCACCAAGTACTATCACCAGATAGCCTAGTAGTCACAAATTCATAATGATATTAGAGATCTCTCTTTTCCTCTCTCTCCTTTACCAATGCCTCCTTCAATGAGTTCACTTCATCCCATAGGTACTCAACTAAATGCCTACAAGTCCAAAGTGACTTGGCGTTCTATACGAAGCAACCAGAAATTGCATCGTAAACCTTTCTAGGGACTTGCTCAATATTCCCTGGCAATTTAGGGAGGGTATCAATATGAGTAGCCTCAAAAGGATCCCATTGAAGCTTGGCACCTGTAGGTGTAAGTACCACACACATGAATTAGCTATAATAAAAAAAATGAACGCAAAGAAACACAATAAACCCATACAATTAGCATAATATGTAACATACACATACCTAGTTCTGGATGAGCTTGTTGTAGGCGAGCAACCACATCATTAACGATGCCCGTAACAAAGTCCATTTTACTAGGCATCTTAGGCTATGGCCTTAGCTGGTTAGTGGAGGTGGGAAAAGCATGGGAGGTCACCTCAATTGGGGCCTATGACCCTAACACCTCTGCCTGGGATGTATGTGCCTTAGAAATCTCAGCATCTACCTCTGATGCTAGAAATAATCAAAAAAATAACACATAAAAGTTAAAGGGTACAAAAACATGGATTGAGCTAAAAGTAACATACCAAAAAGCCCTTTGCTAGTCAGCTTGGGAGGATCACCAAGTTGCAAAGATCCATCGAAGATACCTCTCTCATTTATTGAATGCTTAAGTGCATCCAATGCCTCTACAAGCTTTGTCCCGATGATGCTTGTTACGTCATCCTCTTGCGAGACAGGAGGTTCCTTGATTACTTCTTCCCCCTCTTTTCCTTCTTCCTCTAGCCCTGTGACAACCACTTCTAGTTCAACCATCGGGTCTAAGACTTCTCTCTCCCTCTCAGGACTTTCCTCTGATAACACTAGAATCCTAGTGTTAGTATGACATAGCATATACGTACGTTACGTGTAATAAACATATAAACCAAAACACAATAAAAAAGTAAATATATTAACAATAAAATAAAATACTTACCCTCCACTGGTAGTAAAAAGCAGATTCTCTTCGCTCTTGGTGGTCTCACCTCTAGGCCAGGCTCCCTTGGACGTTCATTTCTCTTCACCTTCGCCTTGGATCTCCCAACGGTCTCACGGCTTAGACGTTCAGCCCCTTTAACAAACGTGTGCAGTATAGGTGGTTCCAATCCCAAGCTAACATGAGAATGATGGAAACGACTAGCTGCACCCTCGGTAGTAACATACACTAATTGTTCGATGCCTTTGGGTGGGTCCTAAGATCTAATGGTGCTAAACAAATGACGAATCTAGGGGCGAGACACCTGTGAACGATCCCTCAATATATAATGGTTGTCACCATAAACTACTAGGAACTCAGCAAATCTATGTAAATACACCACGAAGAAAGCAAATGTGAAGTGGGATTTGACATTGATGTTTCACCGTAATTTGACAATCTCTCCATGAAAGCCAAATCCAAGAAACTGTGCCCAGTTATATCGCATGCCCATCTCTAGCAATGCATGTATGACACGTGTAGACTCGATCCCAAGGTTTTTTCCTTGAGAAAGAGATTTAGGGAATGCTCATGCCCGAAAGAAAGGGTACAAGAAGTTCACCTCCGCTGATCGAGTATCATCTCGCATAGCAAAACCTTTGGGACCCTGTGACACACCTAACCAGTCTTCAAGTTCCTTTATGATTTGACTTTCTTTTGTCACTTTATCTACTGCCACTCTAGCGTCATCCATAGGCATGCCAAAAGATCAGAAAGGAACTCAGTAGTCAAGTGGAAAGACACCTTGACTTCCTGAACCCACGTAGTGAAATAAGATGCATCGTCACTAAAAGAATCAACAATGGTGATCATTTCAGTAGCTGAAATATTAGGAGTCAGAGTAGTGAACAAGTCCATCAAACCTGCATGGTTAAGATGGATGATGACTAACTTAGAGGCCTTCGTTTGTAACCATTGTTGTGACTATTCTGTCTCTCCATATTTCATGAAAAGAGTGGCCTCAATACGCCTTGATACGATGGTAACTTCATCAGAAGAGACGACTGTTGTAGGAAAAACATAGAGCAAAAGGTTAGAAAAATAGTACATGATGATGTAACAAAGAGAAAATGGAGTCTAGAATGTGACCATTTACCATCAGCAAATGGCGTAGGCACATTAGGTGTAGGATCAATTCTCTGAGGAAAAATTGGCCCATTAGAGCACCAATCCTCATGCAACCAACCACAAACTTGACAATGTTCTAAAGTTCTTGAAAATTACTTATGGTAGTCAACAATAGCCTCTTTTGTCTAGTCCAGTACCGTAGCACAAAGAATGGGGTCCACCATGAATGCCTCCAACGTTGTGCACACTAAGGCAAGACCACCATCATCATCATGCATCCCATTCTCATCAAAACGAGGCCTGCATAGAAAAAGAATATTTATGCATAAACAACGATATAATTTTAAAAGAATCCAAAAATTAAGCAGAGCACAAAAGGGCATACCTATCCACTCTATACACTGTCCCAGGTGGGTTCTGGAATAGAGTGTGCACACAGAAGGCTAGAAAAAATGTGTTGCTACTGTTATATTGACTACAAGTAGGTAGTTTCCATACACGAGTCAAGGGACGAGTAGATCTAGGACCCTCGGGAGGGCCTCCCTTAACTGTAAAAAGTCCCTCATCTATGTCAGTAATGAAGGCAAGCATGTCTTGCATAGTTTCAGGCAACATGGTTTCAATGATATCACTAGCCAACTGCTCACTTAAATGAGACCATATAACTATGCTGAAATTTTGTAAAACGAATGAAAAAAATAAACCAGTACCGGGATAGAACCATATCACATGAGGCCTAATGCGCATGTCATAAGGAGGTATGTCTAGCCCAAAGGGGCCAAACCAAGCAAGTACACCAATGAGCTCAACCATAAGGAGGGAAGATTTAGGCCCCCTGCATACAGCCAAAACCTTAGGTAAGTAAAGAGTCCAAGTGCTAGAAATAGTATGAAACCACATAAACCAAAAATACACATAAAAAACATTTAAATACATAGCATCACCACATGAGACAAAGACACCAATATTTATTTAGTGTATTTAATGCTCGCTGGGGTACATTGACATCTCTTACACATTAGTTTATTCCAGGCAACAACAAATGAATACACAAGTGTGAAAACATGAACATTCACAAATTCAACATAAACTTAGAAAAACATAGAAACATATTTAAATTATCTGTCCCAAGAAAATAATAAACTATGTAGATATAAAACTAGCAAATAATAAATATCTTAGTAAATAATTTACATCTTCACGTCTTAACAAAGAGGGGCATGGACACTCACGTTGAGGCTAACCCCTGTCATAATGCACGCTGTGTGCTCATGCCCTTCTCTAACCCACTCACACTGTAGCTTCCAGTAACTCACACTGGGCCTATTCCCATGCACTCACGCTGTAGCTTCTAGGAACTCACACTAGGCCTGTTCCCAGCAACTCATGCTACACTAACTTACACTGTGCCTGTCCCCTAGGAAATCATGCTAGGCATCCTTGGTGCTCATGCTGAGGCTTACCTACAATGCATTCACGTCACCTATCTCCCACGGAACTCATGCTAGGTTTCTTACCTTCTAACTCACGTTGGGAACCCTACAACTCACGTTGCCCAGGGAACCCTGCAGTCATGCTACACAAGGAACCCTACGCATGCCCTGCATTGTAGCAACACAGCCTAGCAGTCACACTACCTTGAGAAAACTTACATTGCCCAGGAAGCCCTGGTAATCACACTGCATTGGAAAAGAAACTCATGTTGTCCAGGAAACCCTGGCACTCACGCTGTGCTCACCCTAGTAATCAAAGTAAAAATGAAAATAGAAAAAAAATCTAACTCATGCTACACATGCCCTGCGCACTTCTAGGGACACTCACGCCCCACTCACACCTTGCTCATGCCCTGGATTACTCATGCTGATGCCACAAAAACCAAAAAATAGCAAGCCACAAACTCTAAAAATAAGCCCTAAATCCCCAAGACAACCCAAAATTGTAGCCATAGAAATCATGCTGCCCTAGCTAACGTTGTGTGCAGAATATTGAAAAAAAAAGCAAGAGGAAAAAAATCCACCTACGCAGAGCTCCATCCCATGCTGGAATCCTGGCTTGAAGGAGACACTGAAGTACCTCTTTGCTCTCCTCCACGAATGCAAGATTCGCTTGCCTCTTCCCTTTGCATCAGCTTCCTTTTCCTTTGCCTTTCATGGCTGCCTTGTAGCTCACATTGCAGCTTACATTGACGCTCACGCTACACTCTCTAGCTCACGTTGCAATCCAAATGCCCAACTCACGCTAGCACAAATGATGCTCCCTCTTCACTTCAAAATCCCTTTTTAACCCCCATGTTCACCCTCAATTTATTTTATTTTTAGTTTTATTTTAATTTATTCAATTTACCATGTTCATGTTTAACTTCTACTTTCATATTATTATTATATACATCGTCTTTGCTTCATTTTTACCTGACATTCCTCATTATTCCATCCTCTGGAGATGAGCTGAAAAAGGAAAAAAATAATAAAAAATAAAAAAAGGGGGGAAGGGTGAAAGGTTAAAATAAACACAAGATAAATATAAATATATATATATATATATAAACATATAAAAAATACATAACTTTGCGCACAAAAATTCATAAGACTTTAAAATCCCATAAGCTTATTGTTCACACAAAACATAGAAATTAGCAATGCTCCATACACACTTCATGATACAACGTGACATGAATATTTTTGACCCGGTATGGCCTAAAACTACCATATGGTCAAGGTATGACACTAAACTACTGCTACCTTCTGCAATTTCGTCAGTACATAGATTAATTACCCAAGGGTATAAAACATGTATTCTTGTCACCTTACTACCCATAGAGCAATGGTCAAGCGGAGGCTACAAATAAAACTATCATCATGGTGCTAAAAAGGATGTTAAATCATAGTAAGAGGTGATGGCATGAACAATTAGTCTACGCATTGTGCGCATACAAAACGACACATAGAACATCCATGGGTAAAAATCCATATAGTCTTGTATACGGATCTAAAGTTGTTTTACCTTTAGAGTTACAGGTTCCCTCAATGTGGATAGCACTCTCAGGCCTCCTTGATGAAAGCTAAAGCAATGAAATGTAGATTGCTGACATTGACTCGGTGGAGGAGGAATGTGTACAAACACTTGATCAGATTGAGTGGTACCAGAAACAACAACAGCAACAACATAAACACGATCTGCATAAGCACCCAATTAAAGAAGGAGACCTAGTTCTTAAGGCCATCCATGAACATCTAGATAAATTCATAGCTAACTAGGAAGGACCTTAGTTAGTCATCAAAGCGTACAATAACGAAGCATTCAAACTTGCTGACATAGATGGGAACGAGTTCGCTAATCCTACAAATCACCTATACTTGAAACAATACTATGTCTGATCAACGTAAGGTACATAGTGGTCTTGGCATCATGACCTAAAACTAATACCATAGAACGGTCCTGGGGCTATGACTTGAAACTGGCACCACAAAGTATCCTAGAGTTATGACAATAAACCGACACCACAGAGCTTTGTCCAGCATGACATTAAACTGCCACATTTGTCTACCATGATGTAAAACTAGCATGTAGAGTCCACTAAGACTATAAACTAGTTTTCCTATTCATAGTCCACCATGACTATAAACTAGCAATGCACCATCCAAAGGGTTATGTCGTGAAACTAACCCGCAACAATTTGCTAAGACTATAAACCAGCAACATCATCAACGACCAGGAAATACTTGAAAAGATATGTTGCTGTAATTGGCTATACCTATTCCACAAAAACTTGCTGCATAATTTGTCTCATGGACCTAGATGAAGCTGATGCTGTTCTATCTACTTTAAAATTAAACACGGTGGCTCCATCTCCTTGGTTGTTTTCAAGTTTAAAGTGCGTAGTTAACTGAATCATTTGTGGTTTTCTTGTCTTCTTGGAGTTGTGTTTGCAAAATGACATGCATGAGGTGTTCGTGCACAGATGCACTTCATCATGACGACAAGGTGTCACATTCCTCATAATGCCCACAACTGGGTTAATCAATCCATTCATAAGTACACTTTCGATACATTTCCTATTTCCTATCATGTTCCCCTTGCCTTATTCGATTACATCCCCTTGATACACATCCCAAAACTCTTGATACATTGTTGCACACTGTGATTCTCTAAGAAGTTGTAACACAAAACATAGTACACAGTATATGATACAAATCCAAATGCATGAGCACAAGGTAAGCACTAAAAGCAAGCTCTTCCAAAAATAAAAAAAATAAAAAGAAAATAAAACAAGCAAAAATAAAAAAGGAACAAAAAGATCAAAGAGCAAAATGCACAGAAAAGGTCTTCATGACACCGTTGACATCTGATGAGTAGCGAGGTACCCCTACACTCAACCATACAAAACGAGCGTAGCACGTGCAATCTGGTTGAACTCTGCAGACTAAATGCCTACACGCCCCATGGAACACTTGGGGTTAATCATTCGTTGTCTTCCCAAACTTACTTGTAGTTGTCACGGTGTATGGTTAAGTAAGTCTAAGGTATATGATTTTTATATCTTTTATGGTTTTATGTCTTCTGTGCTAAGAGTAAAGGGTTGAGAAACTAACTAACTCTAACTAAGAACTAAGTCTAAATTAACTAGTGTTAGCATCCATTCCCACTTACCGTACACACCCTGAACTATGCAACCGCGGCTACCAAATGCTAATCGTTACTGGGATCACCACGTGTAACACACGTTCTCGAAGTGGTCATACTGAGGCACTTAACTAGCCTAAACGTGATAACCATTCATTCCTTGGCTATCCATACACATCCTTGAATGTTCATAACCAAGTTGTACTTATCCCGTGTTCTAGGAGATAAGGGTGAGAGAGACTAATCGCGTTGAGCAGCCGATTCCTTAATTAGCCGTACACATTCGTAAATGCTCATAATTAAGTCGTACTCATGCTGCGCTAATGCAGGGTAATAAATAATAGGTAAGAAATAACATGTAAAAAATAAAAAGTAATTAATCCTATTCCATGCACTGCAAGGTTTATCCATAAAGATCATCCTTATTGCCATACACAACTTGCGTTCAGGTATAAAGTTGCTCGAATAAAGATTCGTTCACTCAAGGACTCCTACTGCAGGCACATGGAAAATATTCTATCTCTAGAGTGATCAATCTGCCAGAGTTTCCCTACTTTTGGCCTAGGATGGAAAATAAGGGGAGTGTTGCCTCTTATTTATAGATTTGGCGACGGACCGCGATATCATGTACGCGACATCGTAGGGGACAACGCAATATTGCGGCGACTATGATGTCGCGTAAGCGATATCGCGTCTCATCATACCCCCATGTCTGAATGAAAACTCATCCTTGAGTTCCTTACAATAATATCAAGAAGGTATGGAATTATTGAGGGGAATAGAACTAATGGGATGACATGTGAATAGATCATCATTACAAGAATTGAAAAAGCTGGTGTTCATGACAACAAGGGTGAACACCTTATTACAATGACATTAGGCCTTACTTGGCAACTGAGAAATAGAGCGATAAAGAAGTGTTGTTGCTGCCAACGCCAAGATTGCACCTTTTTTGTCCATCTGTAAGTGCACCATCGATCTTGCTCTTTGCATAGCTGCTTCAATGCTGCTCCATTCCAAGTGTTTCCTCCAGATCCAATCCATTGTTTGTATGATCATCATCTGCACACACAACACAATCTTATATTAGCAAGGGTAAATGAATCATCCTGTAATTGATACCTTGCTTCAGTGTAGGTCCATTGGCTAGGTTGTGGTATGGCTAATACGGATCTAGGGATATCTTAATAATGACTACCGATGCTGTAGGGATATCTACGGATCGGTAGTCATTATTAAGATATCCCTCTAAGGGATATCTACGGATCGGTAGTTTATTCCTCTAAGGGGTGTGCTTTGAATTCTCACTTTGTTTTTTTTTTTTGTGTTTTATGTTTTTATGAGTGAAAACCACACCATGCAAAGACTTGATTATTTTTATTGTCTCAGCTTTCGATAATTGGGTAACATCGGAACGACAAGAAAACTCAAGAAGAAAACATCCAAGCACCTAAGAGAATGACTAACACAAAAGCATCAAGTTCCCTTGAAGTCACACCCTT
>MNCI01005014.1:54385-96035 GCA_015680685.1 Gnetum montanum | reverse complement strand
CCTCTTATTTATAGACATGACGGCTGACTACGATATCGCGTACGCGATATCGCGGCCCATGATACATCGCGACTCTGATACGACAGGGGTGCCTTAACGTGGGTGCCTTATCATGGGTGCCTTAAGGCGACCGCCAGCACTATGAGCAATTCAGGTCTCATCACACAACATCTTATATGAGGTTACCACCTCACACCTCTCATCCTTTGGCATATTCTCATACTCATCTCCTCCATTTGTCAGCTCCAACAACATAGGAAGGTTTAGCATCACAACATCAATGAGAGAATTCCACTTGTGCTATGAACATACACGTAAATGATAATGCTAGTAGATCTCAACCATAGTCTTGAAAATGTCCCTTCTAGAGGAAAGGTCATAAGCCAAAGAAAAACACTCATGGACCTACTACTTCACCTAAACTAGCACAAGGCCAATATGATTCAACAACCTTCCTCACAAAAATGATGTCTCCTAATCATATGCAAAAGCTAATAACCATCACCACTCTAACACAAGGCATAAATGATAAGCCTATCATTGTGGAGAGATAGAAGAATACATTCATCACCAATAATGATAAAGGGTGTAGTTGTGGGTTGGAAGTTCAAAAATAGTAACAAAAACCCTATACCAACACACCATAAAATTTAGGAGCAAGTGTGTGAGAAAAAGCTACTCTACGTAGTAGCCACTAAACCAGAGAACACTTGATGGCTTAAAAATGAGAATATAAAACTATCTTAAAGATGCATGGAAGTAACTAATTTGCTTATCAATTTTGGAATTTTTTGATTCTTCATATGTTTTTCATATCTTTATATTTTTATTTTATTTATATTTTTCTCTTTTCTTGAGTCATTCTCTTTATGTTTTATAAATGTCTTTTATGTTTTTAATTAAAAAAATTGCCATGTCATGATGCAAAAGTCAACGCTCTGTATTGGGATTTTTGTGCTATGCTATTAAGATGATCGGGTAGGTAATTGTGTAAAGCAGTGAGACCACCTCATCCATCCCTCTAGTTCTCTGAATAAAAGGTCTTTTTCATGGAAATAATTTGGTTCTTCTTTTATGAAACTAAAATTAATCAATGATCATTGTATCTTGAAGAAAGAGAAAATGACCAAGTGGGAATGGCAAAGGATGTAACCTCAAGGGGATTTGTTGGGGTCTCTTCTTGACTTCCTTCAAGTGGTTTATGACTCCTCTTGGAATGTATCATCACTTCCCCATTGACCAATAAAAAAGAAGCTTTGTCTTTGCATGGTATGGTTTTCATAAAAAAAAACACAAAAAAAAGAAAAAAAGAAGAAGAAGAAGAAAAAGAAAAAGAATAAAAAAATGAAAACAATAATGGGAATTAAAAGCACATCCCTTAGAAATAATAATGGGCTACAAGCATTGGTTATGGGGCTAGAAATACATGTTACCCATGCCTGAAGGCACCCCTCTAACTAAGGCCTTCCTTCCTTCTTCTCTTTTCTTCTCTTTTTGGAGTGATGATTGTTCTTTGAGGTGGTTGTGGACTCATGGTGGTTGGCAAGATGAAACACATCAATGTGAGGTCATTGTTCATGGTATGGACTTGGTTTGAACTTGGATGAATAGGTATGTTGATCATTTTAATCATACACTTCACAAGAACCTATTGTGGACATGGTCAAGTACCTTACATTCCAATCTCTACAATCCCTTCTCATTCCATTATTCACCCCACTGCTACATGCAATTATGAGCCTTTTGGTTTTGTGTAGTATAGTGCAACATCCTAACCATAGTAGTTGTGTTTTGTTTGGAACAAAGGCATGGTCTATATTTAACTTCTCAGTTGGTCATGGACATCTATAGAAGTGGTTATGTAAGGGCATTATGGAAAGAGCCTACTCTGGGGAGGACCCCCTTGCATAACTTTTGTTGATCATGGCTTTGAACTAACCTTCATGTCTTCTAGAACATCAATGATAGTTTCTCTGAATTTATGCATGATTTTGGGACTACTTCTCATCTGTTTCATTAATTTTTCCTACTTTTCTATTTCCATATCCATTAATATTTCTTGGCCATCTTCTAAATTAGACCTTTAGTTTCAATTATTGAAAAACCTATGTGCTTCTGGAGTTATGCTTTTTAGTCATGGGGGCTAGGGATGCTTGCTTTAAAATTTTTGAAATTTTTTTAATATCCTATTTTTGAACATCATGGTAATTAATAGTAATTGATCAAAATAATGTGAACAACTTAATGATTTTAGTTACCTCATAGCCTTGGACAGAGTATGCTGTAATCACCTTGTGCTTAAGTGAAAACTAAGGGATCCAAAAAGGGTTAACTATTAAGGAAAATTTACCATAGCTAATGTTGATCCTTTGGTGATTGCAGGTGATGCTAAAAGAAACATCTAAGGAAGAAGGTCTTTTGCCAGACACGAAAACAAAGCCAAGAGAGGGACAATGGAGGATATGACCATGGACACATCATAGCACATACAAGATAGTAGCTCAAGCTTAGCATGTTTGCTAGATCCATGGGGCAATGAAAAAAAATTTTAGTCCACCCTTCAAGAATTTTCTACATAACCAGAGAAGCATTGACATAACAATCAAGGTTAAAATTTTATTGTCGCTAGTGACAACAAGAAGAATCATTTTTAGTGGATTTTTAAGGACCTCTAAAAATTTTGTAATCTTTAATGTTTGTGTAGTCTTTTTATCACTCTGTCATTTTGTATGCATCCACTTGAATAAAATTCTATAATGCGGAACTCAAAGTTAGTCAATAGTTAGCATATCAATCAATAATCCCATACCTTCCCAATATTTTAGAAGGAACGTGTTCATCATTTTGTTTAACTTGAGGATGAGTTTTCATATAGTCATGGGGGTATGATGAGTCATGATTTGCCTGGCCTTGACATTGGAGCCTTGACATTTGATGAATCGCTATTTTTTGTCTGCTCTAATGTTTGGTACGTGATGTCAGGGCCTAGCCGCAATGTTGGGGCTTGGCCACAACATCAGGTATTCGATGTTGGGGTATATATACTTTGGCCTATAAATATAGTGCATGGGCCCGCATTTAAAGTTAATTTTTTATTAGTTTTTCATAGTTTTGTTAATATAGTAGCCAAATTCTTGTAGTTTTATTCTGTAATCTTAGAGAATAGTTAGTGAGTGCCCACAGAGTGGATCTAAGTTAGTTGTATGAAGTCTTATTCGTGTGGAAATATACCTGGACATATTCCATGAATGGAAATAAGATCAAGATTGATTCTTATTCATTGCAGCACTTTGACTTAGATTAGATTTACTTTCCATGCAATTTACTTTTCATGTACTTAGTTAATATTTACATTTTCATGCATGTTAATTAATTAAGCATGTAAGTATAATCACTTGAAGCATGTGTATGACTCTTGGTAATCCCAACAATGCTTAACATTTGGTAACCTAGCAGCATTATATGTGTTTAGGATGTACACGAGAAGTGGGATCAGATGATTATGTTAGGGTAGTTAATTATTAATTAGCAAATAGATTAGTAGAATTGATTATAAATTCAGTTTCAACCTATTGCTAATCATAGAAAAATAAAATATAAAATAATAAAAATCATATGCCTCACTTTGGACTAAACCATACATGACAAAGTTACCACTAGTCCAAATGGGAAGATAGCGAATTATGACCAAGGCATAGTGATCTAGATGCCACAACTAGTCTCATCCATGGAATTCGACTAGATCGTGCATGAATGCTTGTGATTTTTATGGTTGGGGGTAAGGGTACATCGCTGCTCATCAATTTGCAACTCCTTCAAGTAGATCTCTGCTTTGTTGTAGGCATCGATCCCATCAATGATGGATTGCCACATTTCTCTTCCTTATTGAAGTTGTTGAAGGGCTTCATTCATCTTTTCCTTCATCATCTGGATGTGTTTCTCATTAACTTCTTTCTGCAAGCCAACTTGGTCCCTGTAGTGATTCTTCACTTTCTCATATTTGAGGGCCTCATTTTTCGAGGCGATGATTTTGATGGTAGGATTTTGATGTAAGAAATCCACTTCCTTCATTAACAAGTTTCGATTCTCTATAACCAATTTCTCAATTCTATGTTCACCTTGGTAAGCTACTCTTTCTGTTGATGAAGAAATTCTTACATTTGGTCCTTTTGAGCATCAACATTTTATAGGTAGTAATTCTATGTAGTCAAGGTCTCATTCTCTTGGTGCATCTGTATCAAGTTCTTCTGAAATGAATACATTTTAGCTTTAGCTACGAATTATTTCAGGGTGGTTGTAATTGCTTCCTCCTCAGCCTTCTGAAATCATTCTTAAAGTTGTTTAAAAACTTTATCTCTTGTTATTACTGGGCTAAGGATCGCAGGATCCGTAAGTCGAGCATGTAGTTTGATAACCTCTACAAGCCAGAGTTGATTTTGTTCTTGGTTCATTTCAAGTTGTCTGTCCAAAATAATGCATTTGCCCCTTGCATTCAGTAGCTTTGACTAGGTTGCAGTGATGTCTTCTAGAAAATCAATGACGTCCAAAGTCAATTGCCTGGTTCCTACTAGTCATTCCAACAACTCTTCATGTTGGGCTACATTTAGCTTTTTGCTAACCATGCCTATTGATGTCTACACATCCCAAAGTGTAGATATGTCTGGTATAGATGTTGTGGATGCATTCAATGCTTCAGCTACATGGCTAGCAATCACTTTAGATACTGTTTCTTGCCCTTGGTGCTGTATCACCAAGATAGTTGCCCCTTCACCTTCCTCTAAATGCATCAAGAAGGGGATGAAATTCATAGAGATTTCTAGGAATAGATGGTGTTATGATAATAACAACGTCACCTCTCAAGTGTTGGGATCTGACCTTGTAGGAAGCTATGTTCGTTGGGTAGAGAAGATTGGACTGCCCCTTTCCATTTGACTAACTATTTGAGCCACCTCATTAAGGTGAATCATTGTCAGTTGGTACATAGATGGATCTGCCCCACTCATTCTTACACATTATTCTTTTTCACTCAAGATCTATTCTTAGATTTTGCACAGATGCTCAATGGCTGTGTGGGCCTTCGAGGTTATTTCTTGAGTGGGTGGTGGTGGTGGCTACTCCTCTTCTTGGGTCATCATTGGCACTTTATCTTTCATGATCTTAGACCATGAGGCCAAAGAAGCATGCTTGATGATATCATTGGAGTAGCAAATGATGTTTTCCCTTTTGCAATGTTTTTGAATGAGACATGAAAAGGGTAGGGTCTTCCTTCCACATTCATTTTCCTTGAAGCATTTTTCAATCTCTAAGTAGATTAGCTATTGAAAGTTGATAGGAAATTTCCTGCTTAGAGAGGCACATGCTTGGGTAGAGAAGGTGGTCACCTTGCTTGGCCTCACTATTGGATTGAGGTGATAGGCCATAATTTTGAAGTAAATTTTCTCTACAAGTGTGAGTGCACCATAATCCTTATGGTTAACCTTGTAGCATCGCTGGGTCCACTCCCTCTTGGCCTTAAGATCACCTTTTATGGATAATTCTGCCAGCCATGTTTCAGTGTCAGGCAACCCAAGTGCCTATGCAATAGCTTCTGCCAAGTAGGACACTTGAATGTCCTTGATTTTGACAACAAACCCTGGCCTTTGATTACTCCAGAAGAGATATTTCTCTTCCATGTACTATTCCCCACTAGATGTGATTATTGGCCACATGGGAGAGGCTTGCAACTAAGTCTTGACATCTTCTAGAGCTTTCTCAAGGAATGGTCCAAAGTTGAGCTCTTAAAGAATTGATCATTGGGTCTCTCAGGACCTGATGATAATTAGGAAGGCTTAAGTGAAAGTGACCTCAAGCCTTGGCATGGGTTCATGCACTTCTCCTCTTTGTGATTGTTTAGTTAGCACTTCTTCTTCTATAATTTGTCGAAGAGATTCCACTTCAAGCTCCTCACAAAGAGGTCTCATTGCATGGATTGCTTCTGGTAGTTCTTGGGCTTATTCTTGTTGGCCCCTTCTAGCTCTGGGCCACTTCTCCAGTGGTTGAGAGGATTCTCCTTCCTATGGACATTTCTATTTTGGTGCCATCGGTAATCACAATGAAACCATGGATTAGCAATCATTGTGTAACCTTAAAGCAACTAAGATACCTTTATCTTTTAAGGATGGTTACAATTTGGCTAAGTTGTGATTATGCCTATTTAATTAATCTAATTATCATTTTACTTATGTGTTATCATTAATAAATCATCCGAAGGATTTTTGGAAGGGTTAACTATTGAAATAGTTGATGTTTATATGTTGTTAAGGTTATTAACCCTTTGGGAAAGTTAGGAAAATTTTCAAAAATTTTCACTAATTTTTCATCAAAAACCTTAAGGTTTGTGTCCCCCTTGATAAATATTTTACCTTTGATAAGTGTAGGGTTGAAAAACGAAGTGATTCGGGCAAATGGTTGGGAAGTTATGAGCTCTAGAAGGTTTTGGGCTTGAAAGATTGCAAAAACTCCCTATGTGTTATGAGCAAATGAAAAAAATTTGTAAAGTGTTCAGTAGTATATATAGGATTTTTGGGTTGCATTGATGAGGCCTCATCGATGCAGTTGGCTGCGTTAATGAGGCCTCATTGACATAGCTATTGACCACTGTTGACTTCAGTCAAACTTGCAAAATACAAAGAATTTTTAATTGAAATTGGTGTCAAATGAAAACTTGAAAGGCCAAGAACAGCATGAAAACATGAGAAGAGGGTGTTGAAGCTATAAATTTGGAAAAATAGAGAAAAAATGATTTGGAAGATGAATGAAATGAAAGGTTAAGGAGCACTGAGCAGAATACTCAATGGAATATGTGAAAAAAGGACTGTAGCAATGTCAAAGGTAAGAAACCTTAACTAACCAAAACAAGAGCTATGCAAATGGGTCCTCCCCATAGCAAGCTCATGCCATTTTTTTCCTTGTGTTACCTCAACTAAAAAGTTTGTGGGCCCTATAGTGGATTTAATGGCATGACAAGTTAAGGACCAACTGGAAAGAATCTACCTAAGAATCCAAATGCATTAGACCAAGACATAGAGCATATAATAGAACATGGTAGTGAGGTGAGTTATGGTAGCATGGATGAATGATAGAGATGGTGGAATGAAGTTTTGAATTGAGGTCATAAGAAGTCCCTTGTGGAATTTGTGTTTAAAATAACCTAGGAAGTTCCATCCTTAGTCTACACCAAAACCATCCGCTTCTAATGACTTCGCATTTTCACTCTAAGACTGATGAGTGCTTCCACAAGACAACCACCATTCCACAAAGAGAATAAAAGAGAAGTAGGAAGTTAGAGAGAGAGAGAGAGAGAGAGGGCCTTAGTTAGAGGGGACCTTTAGGCATAGGTGCATGTCATTCAAGTCCCATAACCAGTTCTTGTAGCCCATTTATTTGTCTAAGGGGTGTGCTTTGAATTTCCATGGTTTTTTTTTTTTTGAAATGGAAACCACACCATGTAAGAACTTATTCATGTATAAGGGGTGTGCTTTGAATTCCCATAATTTTTTTTTCAAATTTTGGATGGAAACCACACCATGCAAAGACTTTATTTGAATTCCTATTAATGGTTGGTATGGAATGGTAAGAATTCCAAAAAAAACACTCAAGCACTCAAGAAAGTAGAAGAGTACAAAGAGTATTGAGTTCTCTTGAAGTCACATCCTTTACAAACCTTTGAATCCTTCCTAATTCTGGAGCTACCAAGGTCATTGATTGATTAAAAGTTTCTTTAATGGAAGGGACCTCAAACTCCTAGAACAAGGAAAACCATAGAGTTCATTAGATAGGTAGGTGATGTCGACTCACTGCCTACTCCATGAAAAATAAATCATGTCAAAGTCATCAAACATCAGAATTCAAAAATAGAAGCTAGACATCGACAATCACAACATTGAGCACAAATCATCATTAGTAAATAGCAACAGTGGCATTGTGTCTTGTGACAATAAAGCAATTTTATTAGCAAAAATAAGGAAATATCACACTTGAACAAAAAAAAACCAAACAAAGTAAAATATATAATAAAGTGTAAAATAATCAAGAAAGGTTCAAAGGTACTAACAATGGTGTAAATATAGAAAAATTTGAAAATCCAAAAATTTGTAAATAAAATAATTTGTAAAAATCAAAAAATTTGGAAAACAAAAAAGTAGAAAATTGAGAAGCCAATTTGATGGTTAGCATAGATGACCATCTCCCCCATGACTGAGTTGGAAGGAGGAGATCCAAAAAATAGAATGTGGTTGTCCATCTATCAAGGTGGTAGTTGCATTGGCCTATCTTGGTTCTAAGAAAGGTTTTACTTGTTAGATATTGACCAACTACCTTTTATTTGGGCTTTTAGGTTTGTAAATTATCATGGCCCTAGAGGTAAAGGTTTAATCAATTATATAAGGTCCCTTCCACAATGTTTGAAAATTTTCCTTTTGGGGTATATGTATGGGGTTCTAGTACAGAACCTTATCTCTTGGTTGAAGTTTTACTTTCTTGATTCTAAGGTCATGACATTGCTTGTTGAATGCCTTGTTCACCTCATTCAAGGATAGGACCAATAATCAATTTTTATGTAGCACATTCAGGTTGATCAATCTTTTTTTCTATGCTAGACTTAGGTCAAGGGTTAGATCACAGGTTGTTGATAGTGTATGAAGCTTGGATTGAATTAGAAGCATTGGAAGTTTCCCATACACTAACTTTTAGGGAGAATAGCCAATAGGAAGTTTCCAAATTGAACAATAAGCCTAGAGAGAATCATTAAGTTTTGTACTCCAATCCTTCCTATATTTGCTAATGGTTCACGTTAGTATTTTTGTGATCTCCCGGTNTGGGGGGGGTGGGGGGGGGGGGGGTGGTAAGGTGTTGTTAATTTATGTTCAACCCCCAAGTGTTGCATTAATTTTCTAAAATTGGAACTTGTGAAATGAGTTCCATTATCAAAAATTAGTGAATGTGGCATCCCAAACCTATTCACAATATTTTGTTGTATGAATCTAGCAGTAGTGGATGATGTACAATTAGTAACGGCTGCTGGTTTTGCCCATTTTGTGTAGTAGTTAAATTCTACTATAATATAAACCTTTCCTTTGGATATGGGTGTGATGGGATCCATGAAGTCAATGCTCCACATATCGAAAGGCTCTAGTGGTTGAATCCACTATTGAGGACCTTCCATGTGAGCAGTCATCCCCCCATCTCATTGACAATGTTTACAAGATTGGATAAACTAGTGGGCATCCCTAAAGATTGTAGGCCAATAGTATCTTGTCATTGGGATTTTTGTGGCTATGCATCTCCCTGCATAATGGCCTCTGTAAGGCCCTTTGTGAGCATCATGGAAAATGCATAGTTGGTCTTTGTTAGGGACACACCAATGAATCATGTCATCAACACACACCTTGTAGAGGTGTTCGTTGATTTCCATGAAGTATTTGGCCTAATGAAGAAATTGTTGCTTCTTTCTAAAATCCAAATATTATGGCATTTCCTGAGTAAGAAGATAGGTGAGGATGCCATTATACCATGTTTTTTTTGGAAGCATTTGTTCACTTATTGCTCCTGTAAAGAGGAGTTTGGTTGGAAACTAATTAGAGAGTGAGCTCTCCTCCTCTTTATTATCCCATCTTAAGTGAGATAGGTGTTTAGTGACCACATTCTTGGTCTACTTTTGATCTACAATTGTGAGATTGAACTCCTGCAAGATCACCAGCCACAATATGACACAAGGGCTCACCATTGGCTTATTCATGAGGAAGCAAATTCCACTGTGGTCCATATGTACAAATACTTTATAATCAAGCACATAGCGCTTGAACTTTTCTAGAGTGTACACCACTACCATTAGTTCTTTTTTCATGGTGGTGTAATTTAATAGTGCTCCCATAATGATTTGGCTTACACAGTGGATATAGTATGGGCATTTCTTATTGTCCATTCGTGTGAGAACTACTCCCAAGGTGTAGTTAGATGCATCTATCATGATGTGAAAGGGTCTAGAGTAGTTTGGTGCTCATAGGATTGGTGTTTCTACAATTTTCTCTTTTAACTATTGGAATGCCTGTTCACATTCCTTGGTCTAGATGAAAGATGCATCTTTCTTTGTAAGCTCTACCAACAACTTTATAATCTTAGAGAAATTTTCTATGAATTGTCAGTAGTAGCTAGTATGTCCAAGGAATGACTAAACATCTTTAACAGTCTCTAGTTGATGTGTCATTCCTTGGATGACCTTTATCCCTTTTGGATCTACCTCAATCCATTTTTGTGAAATTCAATGCCCTAGCACAATGCATTCTTGGACCATGAGATGACTCTTTTACTAGTTGAGCCACAAGTTTATTTCAATACATCTCTTCAGTACTTCCTTAAGGCAGTTAAAGGCTTGCTCAAATGTAGCTCCATAGGTGGAAAAGTCATCCATAAAGACTACAATACCATTGCCAATCTATTGTTGGAAGATACAAAAGGCCAAGTGTTGAAATATTGCAAGGGCATTACACAGACCAAATGGCATCTTACAATATGAAAAAGTTCCCCAAGGACTCATGAATGTTGTTTTTTCTTAATCTTCTAGCACAATTTGGATTTTGTTATAACCACTATAACCATCCAAGAAACTATAATAATAATGCCTGGATATGGTGTCCAACACTTAAAGTCACAAATGGCAAAGGAAATGTTGCCATATTCAACAACCGAAAGTTGATGCAGACGCACCATTTTTCACCCTTCTTTGATACAATTATGAGTGGGATAACCCACTCACTATCCATGATGGGATAGATGAACCCTACCTTAAGGAGTTATTCAATTTCCTCTTTGATGATCTACTTTAATTTGGGGTTCAGCTGCCTCTGTAGTTGCCTTCTAAGCTTCAATGTCGAGTCGATGTAAATGCTATGCTGTTATATCCTTGGATCAATTCCAGTTAGCTTGGGATATGACCAAGCAAAGGCTGTTACCCATTTTTGACTACCTTTAATAGCATTTCTTTTTGTTCAAGAGCAAGTTTGGCATTAATTATGACTAGTTTACCATTATTTAGAAATGCATACTCCCTACCGGCTGGTAAAGTTTTTAGCTCTAAGGGCTCTTACTTAAAGTTATTAGGGATTTCCAACTCTCCCCAATAGGTATTATCATCTTCATTAGAGAGTTGGGAATGAACTTGTTCAATTTTATCCATGCCTTCAACATAAGCATATGTTAGGCTCTTAGTTGGATCCATGCATAATGTGCTGCTATCTAAGTTAGCTATCAACCACTAGGTGTCCTCCTATTTTGTGGCTACTACATACAAACACCTTGGAATGTTAATCTCTTGTGCACACTAATTGCATGCTTTAATGTGTGTACTTTTAATTAACCAAATCTTTCACATGCAATTGCACTCATTATTGTTGTACACAATGCATGGAATACACTTCTTCTTAATCTTGCCCAGTTCATTTTCCTTGGATATTTCTAGAGATAGGTTCATTATGCCCATATGTGCATCGACTATGCTTAGCTAAGCTCTTCCCATGATGATGGGGAAGTTACTTTTGCAATTTTCCACCTTGATCACCAAGAAATCAATAGGATAGGACCACCTACAAACTGTGGTTACAATGTCCTCTATTAATCCTAGAGGAATAGTAATTGACTAATCTACTAATTCTAGATGAATGTTTCTCTTCTTGAGAGGTGGTAGGTTCCAGGCCTTGTACATGCCATGGGAGATGAGATTAACTCTGAAACTAGAGTTAAGAAGAGCCTTGCATGGCTCATGTCCAGTGATCTGTAGATAAATGAGTGGACTTCATGGATCAGATCTTTTCATAGGAAGATTACTAGCCTTGATCCAATCAGAAACAACATGAATTAGCATTACAGTGCGAATCCAAGGTCACACTTTGTTTCAAGTGCACTCAAAGGTATTTGATGTAGAGGATGAGGGTATTGGAGATGTAGGACAATCAGCTGGGCTAGATTGTGAGGGTTGAAGAGGACTGCTGGGGTGGAAAAAAATGTCTTTTCCTTGATTGATTATCTAGACCACTTGGCTGAAAAACCAGTTGTGAATGTACAACACTTGTAGGATTTCATTGTTGCAACTATGGAGGAATCTCATCCTACATGGATGGAGTACGATGTAACTGGGTCGAATGTGGAGGTGTGTGTGTAGATGGATGCGAAGGGTGATATAGATATGGATATGGGTTTTTCCCTTGAGTAGATGATGAATGTATTCAATGGTACTTTGGAGGGTAATAGTGATGCTGGAATGATGTATGACTTGTAGAACTTCTAGGGGAGATGGGATACTAAACATAGTACCTGTATGGGTCTGGTTAGGATACTATTGCATTGGTGGTGGCATTCCCTACGATTATGGTTGGTATCACTCTTAGTATTGTTTGTATGATTGTGGAGGAGTTCCACTTGGGTAGTAAGCTTTTTGCTATTGGTGGAACCACCTTGGATTGTCTTGAGGATAAGGTAATCATCTAGGTGCTTACCCACATGCTAATTGAGGATTCATTGTGTACGTCCTAGACTCTTGTAAGTGTGACACCATAGGGAAACATCTCTTTGGATGTTTATATTGACAGATGTCACAATCCATTTCATCATCATAGTTAGACTCCACAACTTTCTCTATTGTTGTAGCTTTGTCCTTACCTCTTTGATAAGCACGTTTAGCTTCTGTTTTCCTCTTATGGTTACAATCACTATTTTGCTCTTTGGATTCTTCAGCAATCTTCATAGCAATTTGAAATTTTTCATCCAAAGAGTCCCATAATTTATCAACCTTGGAAAAAATATCAGAAATAGATTTTTGGATGGGCAAGATCTTCCTATTCATCACTTCATCAAGTGGTGACTTCTTCTCATCACAAAATTAGACCTCTCGTTTCCTAATGGAAGGGTCCCTATTCTACTCTTCAGCACATTTCCTTTTTCATAGCTCAATTAGCCTTTGCATTTAATGAGATCTCAATTCAAAGAATCTTCCTTGGGCATACACCCCAAGGGTTCTCCTTGTTTTTGCTATGAGCCCATCTATAATATGGCAAAGTTGTTCCCTATGAGAATAATCATGGCCAGGGCATCGATGTAAGTGTGAATAGTATTTTCCCATGGAAGCATCCAAGGGTTCATGTGCTTTCTATTTCCATCCTTGGATTTGCCTTCTTAGATTAGACACTTGAGAGTACGTTTGATATTTGTCATTAAATAGCTCTAACATGGTACTCCATCGGTGAATAGACTCGGACTCCAAGGACCAATACCAACTTTCAGCTTCCTTAATGAGTGTCTTGGAAAAGAGTTTGAGTTTTTGCCATTAATTTTCTATGTTTTATAAGGCACAGGCATCATGAAAAACTTGTAGATGTGTATGTGGATCAGAGTTTTATCCCCCCTCAAATCTTGGGATATTGTTCATGTCTAAGTACTTGATTCGACTGTCTTTCATATGCTTGGTTGGAATTTTTAACTACCTCTGCAATGTTGAGCATACTTCAAGTCTCTAATAGAGGCTCATCATCATCACTGCGTTGATGACATTGATGATGGTTTCAGCCAACTCTTCTATTTTGGTGGCATTCATGGTCATTGTTATCTTGTTGATGACCTTCATCATGGTTATTTCAATAGTTACTTCTATGAGAACTATCAAATAAAGAGGAATGTTCAAAATCAGATGAAGAGGATGAAGAGGAAGATGGACCACCACTACCACCACGGTGTCTGTCATCACTCTTTTGCTTATTATGATCATCATCCTTAGATCCCTTATCATTGTGGTACTTGCTTGAGTCCCTACCTTAGCTGTCACTTTTTCCTAATCCTATTTTATGGTTCATGGATTGCAATTTTAGGTTCACATCCTTGTCACTAGTAAAAGGGGGTGGAGAATCTTTATGTTGAGAATCCTTAGAAGGCAGATCCTCATTATCATCTTGGCCTAGTAGGAACAAGGGATTAGTAAAATGTTTCCCCTTCATAGCATCATGGAGTTTCTCCTAACATTGATCTCATTTGCATTGTGTTTCAATGGGATAGTATTTTTGAGTGTCATAACCATCCATAATGTATTCTTCATGAAGATCTACTATGCCCAACTTCTTAAGGGTTTTCAATAGCATCTTGGGCATAGATCTATTGGGGGGTAAAATGATGTTGCCCTCCATATCACACCATTGCATCTATTCATCTTGATGTAGGATGAAGGTGAAGTTTGATACAAACTCATATGGATGAGTCTATTCCACTTTGCACTCCTATGGGACTGGCGGTTTGACATCTTCATGCTTGTGAGAAGAAGACATTTTGCAAAATAAAATAATTTTATTAGTGCAGTTTTATAATTCTATGTATAGTGGAAATGATATTGACCTTGAGGTTCATAAAATGATATTAATGGTATTCACCTAAACCTAAATAGTGCACGTTTCAACAAACAAAGTTCCTAGCAATAGCACTAATGATGAGTGGCAAGGTACCCCTACGCCCAACCATATGAATCACAAAGAACTCACGTATGATCCGATCGAATTCCATGGACTTTATCATTTTTGGTGCACTAGTCCTCTATGAAGTGAATCTTACCTTAAGGTCAATCATTGTTTTTCCAATTACACTTGTGATGTTCATTTGTATGGTTAAGTGTCACTAAGGCATCCGATTTTTATCATTTTGTGTTTTATAGTTTAGTGTTCAAAATGTAGATAAAAGGAATTAGATTAACTAATCTAAATTAACTAATTACTAGAATTTAACTAATCCTAACATAAGCACCCAATCCCACTTTTTGTACATGTCCTAAACCCATGTATCCACTGTAGGATGACCAAGCACTATTCTACTAGGTGTACCAAGAAATAATGTTGCTTAGATTACCAAGCGAATATGTGTTACACTTGAAGTGGTCGTACTTATGTGTGTAATCTATCTGGCTTAATTACTTCATTAACATAATAACTAAAAAATATTTAATAACTAATTGTAAACATTTAATAAATAATTGAAAACAATATATGCATAAATAAAATAGCTAATCTATCCAAAGTGCTACAAAGTTTATCAGAAAGTATGTCTTTATTGCTGCACACATTATCATGCTTATGTACAACAATGCTTGAATAAAGATCCATATACTTAGTGACTCCTACTGTAGGCACTCAAGGGAAAAATTATAACTTTTAAATAGAAAAACTATAAGAGCTTCAATGCAACTACAATCTCTAATGCCATAAATGCATCTAGTAGGTGTGTATTTATAGTTGAAAACCAACACTATGTCGACAAGGTCTCTTTGACGCAACCAACTGAACTACGACTCATCATATAGGTTTTTTGAATTTGTGATGGGTGTTTTTACCTATCTCCTATTCTTTCTAATTTTTATTTTATGTACATATTCATGGATTTGTGGAAGGGATAGACACGATTAGAATGTTGATCAAATTCATAATACAAAATGAGTTGTATGGTTGTATTCTCAATTGTAGTAGCGTGATTGTATTGTATAAAGTTAGGAATTAAAGTATAATGAGAAGAACTAGTGTACCTAGGATTCCAGGGCAATGCTCAAAAATTGAGCATGTGAATTTGTATTGTAAATATTTTTGTTTTATACTTATGTGCAAATTCATGCATGTTGTTGCTACTAATTTTTATGCTGACCATGACTAGTAAGAAAAAACCATAAAACAATGCACAATGGTTTATGGGTCAATTCATGTAACCCATGCATGTACATTTCATGATCATTTTAACCATGCTTATGTGTGTCACTAGGTCCTACCCTTGCCTGCCAATAGGCACTAGGCAAGGGTTAAATCTAGCAACACATTTTTAAATAATACAAAAATATTTATGTATGAACCAACCTACGTAGAAGAGTGGTACGCAATTGCAATAATAAGTGCAAGGTTGAGTGTTTAATTCCTTGATTTTACAAATTTTATGTCTATTATCACATATACTTAGATTTTTTTTAAGCTAAAGCAATTCGTATGGGTATGTATGTATGTCATATGGTTGTGATATAGTTTGTCGACTAGTAAGTAGCTTGTGATACGGTTGCAACTTGCTCACGGTAAGGGTTTCTTTTGGCATGAGGCACAATGTCTTTGCAACACTGGTTTTCCCTAAACTTATTTTGAATGTGGGTTGCATTGCTTATGTAGTGAGCTTGTGCTTGAAAAAATAAAGAAATGAAAGTCATGTTCCTAGCATGAATAAGTTGTTGAGTCAAAGGATCATCCATAAGTCGCAGTGAACTAGTTATGGTGTCACGGTGGTTTTTTGCATATAAATTTCATTTCTTTTCCAATGTAGAGGATGCCACAATAAGACCACATAAATTTCATTTCATTTCTTTTTCATAGCCAAGGAGCATGAGCTATATGAACTAGTCATGCAGAGGTCATGACTAGGGTGGATAAGTGTATGAATTTTTGTATTTTTTCAATGGAATGAGCATAATCAGATTGAGGTTTTATGCACTAGCATCACTAGTGAAAAATATAATGAAACATTCATAAAATATCTACATGTATTGATTGTGTTATGAGTACTCATGTTAATAATATCATGCTTACACTAAGTGTAGGTGTGTTAGTTGCCACATGGGCTATGTGAGTTTGTATATGCTTTATATTTTGTGATCTCTTGGGGCATTAGTTGTTAGGGAAACATGTTATGTACTAACATTAGTTGCTAGCAATATGTGATTATGTGCTTGATGATATTAACTATCAACATTGGTGGTTTGGGATAGAACACGAATTATGTATGCCTATAATTGTATTCTATGCCTGATTATGTGATATCATTGATATGTGATGTTGTTATGATGAGCTATGCATGATGTCAGATGGTAGAATGGATAGTTGATTGTTAGTCTTATGATGTATGAACTTGATATTATGGATGATGGCATTGATGTAAATATGACTAGTTGACATGATGTTACATGCTTGTTATGGCTGAAGATACATGAACCATGTTGCAAGCTACTTAGAATACCTCACACATCTCCTTTAGCATAACATCAAGCTCTGCATTTGCAAGGGATGTGTAAAAGCTCTCACCTAGTTTTGTACTAATCCCCTTTATGTACAGGTAATGAAGCTAGAAGTTCAAGAGGCCAGTAGACCTAAGGAAGGTGATTGAGGTCTTAGTACCATATTCCTATATTTCTTGTTGTATGTCTTTGTGAGAGAGATGGATATTTTTATTGATCGAGTTCGTATTAATAGCCCATGAGCTATGCTTTTGTATAGTGTGTATATGATGTACATATTGATAGGATATCTATTGCACGTATTGATTGATGTGTTATGATGATTTGAACATGATGCTTGTAACACCCCTATCTAAGAGACCCTTAACCTCCTTGGTATGTTTGCAATTTGAACCCTTGATGTGTTATTTTCTAACCTATGCCTCATGCTTCATTAAAATTTTTATTTTTGGTTGCCTATGCTTTTGTGGTTTGAGCTATGTATTTTTCCATTCTCTTTTTAATTGCATTTTCTTTGGATATATTTTAATATTTTTTATTTTCTTTATGTATTTTTGCATGCATGTTCAAATTAAATGTTTTTTCAAGTTTCTAAAGTTAATTACACATTTCCACATGTTCCTTATTAAGTACCAAATAATTTAGAAGTATTGGTTTGCTCTATTTCATGGGATTCATTTCTAATTTGCATATTCAAGATAATTCCTTTCATGTTTCATATTCATGTTAAAGGATTTTATCTCTTTTCATGTTAGTTTCATGTAAACTCCTTTATGTTTTTAATTAATCTTATTATCCATGAAGCCCCTTTGTCTTCCATTACTTTTCATAATTCCATAGAAATGCCATTTATTTCAAGAATAAGGTGTTAGCTTGATGATAAACTCTTAAGTTCGGTCATGGGTTCAATTTGAGTAACATTAATTTATACAATTTTTAGTTAAGTTCCATTAAAGTTTTATGTTAGCTATTTATCATAAGGTAACATATAGTTATCTAGTATTGGTCACAATAATTCCCATGACACCTTTTCATTTTAGAAAATAAGACTATCTTCACCTTAAAGAAGGAAACTTTTTTAATCATTTGAAAATTTGGTTCTTTTTCTTAAATGTTCTTTCTTCAAAAGTATTTATTTTATAATTGTTAAAAATAAGGTTCACTAATAGAAATAATAGCAAGATGCTTGTTTCTTAGAACATAAAGTCTATGTTTGAGCTTGGACATATCCACAAGAAAAGAGGTTTGCCTTTTGCTAATCTAACAAGTTTATTGAGGCCCAACTTAATGGGATGATAATTGAGCTTCGAGGTGATAACCCTTTAATAATTTTTGAAAATTAATTTTCCACTAATGTGTGGTTGGGTATTCTAAAACTTAACCACACAGGTCACAAGTATTCACATGCAACTAGATCATAATCCATGGATGGGCAATGTAAGTATACTAGTAGTTAATGTTGAGTTCATGATCATTGTCTTCTTACTTAGAGTTAGCGAAATGCAAATCGTATGGTTTAAATCTTACTGAGGTATATAATATATTGATATTTTTTGGCTTCATTCACACTAATTTCCAACATGGTAAAAATGCTTATAAATTCTACGTCTAAGTGCAATGAAAATATAAAGCTATTTTAGCCTATTGACGATAAGCAATCATTCTAGGTTTGTTGTACATGTCTTGGGTTGATGTAACCATTACAAGGATTACCAAGTGATTTCACTACTAAGTGAATTAAGCAAAGTCACTATTGGGTTACCAAAGAGTTACACTTTATGCTAAAATCCATTCATAGTTATTTTGTGCTTACTAATAAGCATTAGAAAACTAAAGAGCTTAGAAAATGTACATGATATAATGAAAGTAAACATGATAGTAAGTAAAATTAGGCTATGTGAGATGTTGCAATGATGAAAAAAAATCTTGATCTTTATTTCTATTCATGAATTGCATCCAATAATAATCCACTCAAATAAAGATTATGTACAATTGTTATTCATCACACTGCAGGCATTCACTGTAACTCTAAATCTAAGTCATGAAAACTAATTACAAGAATTTTACTAAGTAATAGATGAAAGTTGTTGTTTTAATACAATCATGGGTTGGTATTTATAGGCATGACCATGGCCCACTACATTTCATCTATGATGACATATGTTGTGCTATGACATCATAGGTACAATATCATAGATGCAATATCGTAGCCTACATATATACATGTTCCATCATACCCTCACAATTGATTAAAAACTCATTTTCAAGTTAAAAAAAGGAGGATAGAGTTTCTTACAAAATTTATGAGAATACATATAGACTTTGATACTATGCCTTACATACATGACTGGCTTTAATATGAATGCTACATTATGGTTCAAGTGGTGTTTAAAAAATTATCATGCATCAAATGATTGACACATGACAAAAACAAGTTAACATAAAACAAAACAAAACAAGCAAAGCATGATGAAGTCTTCATGTTCTAGGTGGTGGTGTGTCCTCCATTGGCTTCTTTTCTTTATCATTGGGATTCTGAAACTTGTAGCTATTAAGTAATACCCAAGGCTTTTATTCTTTAGATCTTGGAGCATGTACCGTCTAGGTGAATTCAACAATGTTTGTTGGACTCAATAACTCTTAGGGACATGGGAATTGTGGGAACATTTTGTTGGATTTTACAAACTAAGCTACAAACTACCTTCTTTTCTATTTAAAAGCTCTAGCTATTTTCCTTAATTCTTGATGATCAATCATTCTTCTAGCCAAGTTTACTACTACATCCTTCAAGTCATGATAGATAGCTTTTACTACTTGTAACTCAGCATGTGCTATGTGAAGCTTTTGTTGCAAATCCTTTCTATCTACAAACTCTTTCTCATATATTTCATAAACTCTGGCCACTTGCTACTCTAGTTCTATTTTGGGTTTGCCTACTATTAACATGGCTAAGTTAGTGTGTCGAAGATTTGCTAACCTCATGTGCTCTATCAAATCTCTATCTATAGGTCTTTGTTTTTTATTTTGGCTTAGTGCACATGGGTAAGACTATCCAAGATAGGTTGTTAATTAGGTGTTTATGTTATGATGGAACTAATTTTATCTTTAGCCATTTAGATCTCTTTCTCATTGATCTACTTGTACATGCTCACTTGGTCTCTGAAGTGCTTTAGGTGTTCATGATTTTTAGCCTCATTTTATCATGCACTAATTGTAATTGCTGACTTTTGGTGTATGATGTAAACTTCTTCCATGGATAGGATTCTATTTTCTTTGGCTAATTTTCTAATGTTAAGGTTAACTTGAGAAAATTTCTCTCTTAGTTGATAAATGCTTTCTTCCAACACATTCTTTTTCTTTTCAATGTTAGTTAACATAATATTTTCTGTAATAACTTTCTAGCTTTCTTCTTCTAGTGTAGTTAGGGCTTTGACATGGGCATATGTTTAAGCTTTTGTCACTAAAGAATTCCACACAAACTTCTCTTTGTTCATCTTCATTTATGCATACTTGGTCATCAATTGGTCCATTTTTTTATTCCTGAATTGTTCTAGTTGATCAAGCATAATATACGATGCAAGGTCTTGGCTTTCTACTCTTAATGTAGCCAATGCCACTTGTAGCATATGCACCTTGTTTTCAACATGTTGTATTCTACTTTCAACCATGGCTAGCTTACTCTTGGTTGAAATTAACTTCAATTGCATTGTAGTAATATTACTTAGGATATTAAAAATATTTTGCATTACTTATCCAATTTGCAATAATTAGTCCAAGATATCTTCATGCTCTTCTAGGATCATGGATGTTCATACTATGATTTCTACATCTTTTACTCTAGTAATATAATCTAGTGGCATAATAGGAACATTGAAGGATTCTTTAATATGATCTATAATAAATTTTTCTACTCCTACTACATCCTAGTGTTACATTACTACTATTGTGACTTCTTCTCTTATTTCTAACATCACTTGGAAGGATGCAGCATTCCCAAGTATCTATTGCACCCAATCCTCATCTTCTCTTACTTACAATAAAATTTGATCACTTGTAGGTCTTGTTGCTATAATAGGCTTGTTTGGATTGTCCCTTACCCTATACATACTTGAGATCTCTTAGCTTCTTAAAATTTTTATTTTACCAATTTTTTGTAGCTAGCTCATTGAGGATCTATAATCTTGTTGTGTGGAAGAAGCACTTGGTCTTGGCCTATTGTCTACCAGTGTTGGCCTATGAGTTGTTAGTGTTGGCCCACTGGGTCTTGCTTGCTTCATTCCGATGGCTAAAACATTTCCCACCAGTGTAGATCCAACTACTCCTTCAATGCGTACTAGCTTCTCCACTTGATCTCTCTTTGGTGGTATTGGTTTGGAGATTCTAGCATAGGAGATATTTTGGGCTTTTCAGAGTACATCATTATTGTAGCCCAAAATTCCTTCTTATTAACACAACCTTCTAATGAGACAAGGGAATTTCAAAGTGAGTTTCCTTGTCTTTTTCTCCTTAAATCTTCTTTGAATTTCCAAAAACATTAGATGAGCCAAGTGTTACATCCCTTCCGGAGACATTGGGTATAGCCGTATGATGATGATTTATATATTATGTGTGTTTTCTCAGTGGATTATTAGAGATGAGCTAGCTTATTATAATTGCACCTTATATATAAGGATTATGATATCTTTGCATGCTTAACTAACATGATTATGTACACTAGCCCTATGTGATGTGTTAGATAGATGATGTTACTAGCAAAGATGTTGGATTGGGATACAAGAGCACTTATTTAGTATGCATTTATGCTTTATATGTAATTCCAATATTTATGCTTTTGAATTGTAGCACTATTTTGTGCGATATTTGGATAAGATTTTAGCATGTGAATGTGTAGAGCATCTGATATGGATCTCATAAGTTCAAATGGATTTTGATTTGAAGTCCAAGTATGTTTGTTATGCACATTTGAAGTGCAAAGAATTAGTTGCAAAGGCAAAAAAAATATAAGCTTATGAAAATAAAATGGTTTTAAAAATGAGTTTATGCATATTATTCTTTTAAAAAAAGTAAAGTACAAGTGAATTGAATTTTGCATGTGGTGTGCTTAACAAAAGTGATGAAAAGTAATGTTTATGCATAAGGCATAAACCTTTGTTTTTTTTTTGTTTTAAATAAAAAGGATCCACCAGCTCTACCACTACTTACCCATAGAAATTTAGTTTTTTTTTGTTATGTTTTTGTTTGATAAAATAGAAATAAGTAGCTAAAGGTTGTTCTCTATTAGTTTTCTTTTCTTCTTTCTTCTAGTTTCCACTCTTTTTATAAACTTTGAGCTTCATGGATGGATTTTTCTTTACTCTAAACCTATATTTGGGATTGTTGTGGTTGTATCTACATGGATGTGGAACTTGTTTGAAGCAAAATAGAGTTTTACTAGATTTTTAAGCATTTTATGCTTGTTTCGGACTTTTTGCCGCAACAATTTTAATTGGTGAGTTGTCCTTACCTTTTCCTTATATTTTTGTGTTAGATTAGTGTATATGATTATACATTGTGGGCATGTGGAGTGGATGGTTAAAAGATTGAGCTTGGACACATTGTTTTTCATATATTTTGAAATTTTCTGATTTTGGTTGCAAATTTTTTATTAATAAACATGTGATGTATGATATGATGTGAACTTGTGGAATATGAGATGTGATGTTGATGAGATTGACATGGTTGGAATATTATATGTTAGGGACCTATTATGGTGCAAGAGTTTTTAGGAGCTTCAATCATCATTAGCTATAATTAAATATTAATTTTTTAATTAAAATTTAAATGTGCATAACTTTGCCTCTAGGAGTTCGATTTAGGTGAAATTAGTGTTGTTGGGATCATTTTTGAAAGTACTTTCTAATCATGAAATTGGTTTTCCTTTGAGCATATATTATCTTAGAAATTACAATAGTGGTAATTTTTATGAAATTACATGTAGTTTATGAAATATTATTGTAGCATAAAGTTTTGTTTGGTCAAATTGTAGTATTAATTTCATGAATTAAATATGACTATTAGATGTGGATGTATGTAGTCATATTATGTTTGTTTTGGGTATGTTGTTCTTGAAACATGTGTTAGCTTAAGCTAGCTTGCATTTGTACATGTCTTCACAACGATGTTTGTGTGGTCATTGGCAGCTGGTGCTAGCATAAGGGTGAGGACCGAATGGTGATGAGGCATCTTGGAGGTAGTTATGGATAGGCCCCCACTATGATGCATCAATGAGGCTCCTTTCTTAGGCCTCACCTTGAGAGTGGGAGAGCATAGGTGTGTTCATCCCTATAACTAGACCTCTAGAAAGCTAGTGGTTATAGGTCATAGGTTGATGGACCCTACAACCAGTTGGGTAAATAAAAGACTAATAAAATACCTGTAGGCAATCATTGTTTATGAGTACTCATGACAACATTTTACATGCTACATTGAGTATGGATATGCTAACGATCACATAGGTTGCATAGGTGATAGTATTGATTTTTGAGTCATACTATTGATAATATATATCTTGTTATTAATTTATAATTGTGTGATCCATGTGTTGTTTGATGGCATGGAGTGGGTATGATGGCATGGGCATGATAGTGAAGATGCATGTGATGTGGTGTAATAGATATATGATTGATTATGTCAAATAGTGGTTTTATTTATGATTTTATGATATCCATCTATTCTCTTTAATAATGATAATGCTAGTGTTATGTGTGATATGGTGTGTGTACATGTGTTGCTTTAAGAATGCTTAAGACTAATAGTTGATGCAAATTTCCTTGTACACCATTCTACTCCTCTAGTGCAACCATTTTTGACTATCTAGCAAGTGAAGTATAAAGGATTTTTACTTAGTTTTATACTAACTTTATTTAGCTACAAGTGGGAGCCACATGAGCATAGACGAGCATTGAGAGAGAGAGTAGTGGAGGAAAAAATATTGAAGGAATTGTTAATGTATATTTTGATGTATAGTAGTATGGACTATTTATATTTGTATGAAACTCTTTCTACCCTTATATGTATGATGATGATGTTTATGTATTTTTGCACCTTATGAAAGCAATGTTGATTTTTGATTTATGTAGAGACATGCAATTTTATAAATTGAAATGTTTGTTTAGTCTTAAGTTTGGCATGGATTTTTGTGTAGTTTGACCTTCCATAATATATATATTAAGTGACTTGTTATTAATGTATTTTTATACATCATTAGTTTTTAGTTTATCATGCTTCTATTGTGTTATCACTAGTGATCCTAGGCATCATCCTGTCCTAGGCAGATGCAATAGGATAGGCTATGACATTGTGGTATTGGAGCTAGTTTACTTTGATGTTGTATGATGTTTGGGGTACTCACCCATTTGTGATTTCAAGTTATAGATATGTATAGTAAATGTGGTCATGATTCTGGTAGGGCCCATAGGTAAAAAGGGCCTACTGATAGGCAGGCATAGCCTTCTTAAGCATCTATCAAATTTCCTGCAAATAGACAACCAGATATTATACAATAGTTGTTGCATGTTGTAGCTAGTGATGCTCCTATTTCCATGGTCAGGAAAGTGGGAACTGATAATAGTAGTGGAGGCTCACGAAATTCAAATAGTTAGCCTATCAATAGGGAACTACTAGAGCAATTGTAGAAGTTGGAACCTCCTAAATTTGATGGCACTAAAGATTCTACTATAGTTATTGAATGGTTGGAGGAGTTGCGAAAAGCTTTTGATTTAATGGGCTACACCTTGGTTTAGTAAACTTGATTAGTAGTATATCAGTTGGTTAGCACTGCTCAGTGTTGGCGGACAACTAAGGAGCTAGCTAAGGAATTAATTGGCCAAGAAGTGACATGGGATGATTTTTTAACATCTTTCAAAGATTGTTATGTGTCTACCTAATATGCTCAAGCCAAGAAGGAGTTCTACTGGTTGTATCAGGGTAGTTGGTTTATGGTAGAGGACAATGCTCATTTCTCTAAACTTGTATATAGATATTTTGGCACAAGAAAACTAATTTGTTAGAAGTTTGAGGCCATCTTTGAAGGACCACATAATAGCCCTCAGATTAATTTCCTATGATGAGGCCAGGGTAGTTGGTATATATAAAAAGAAGCTAGCTAGAGGATACAACTCAAAGAGAGAGATGACAAGGGCCCAACACTAGCTCATGGTCCTACTATTGGGGTTAGTTATAGATCTATTTTTTGTCATAGATGTGGGTAGCCTGGCCATTTAGAGAGGAATTTCTAAAATATTTTTGCATGTGGGAAATTAGGACATTGATCTAGAAAGTGTCCAAAGTGGGCATGCAATAGTGGAGAAGGTCAAGGATAGTGACCTTCAATTTAGGGTGGACATAGAACACCTATCACTCAGCCAGGAGGAGTGGACTAGAGAACTTAGGGATGAGTGTACATCCTAATAGACCAACCATTGGATGTGCAGCCAAACACAGTGATGGAGATGGAACGTACAATTTTGGGCTTTGATGTATTAATTTTATTTGATATAGGTGCTAGTCATTCTTTCATAGATCTTAGTGTTGCACATCATGTAGTTGTTGTATGTTATTCCCTTTCTCTTGGGTTGATAGTATCTTTTACTAGGGGTCATGAGACTTAAGTTGGCTAGGTGTGTATAGGTGTACCAATAGAATTGAAAGGTGTACAATGGGTTAGTAATTTACATGTGATGGATCTTGGGATATGTGATGTAATTTTGGGGATGTATTGATTATTATAGTTCAATGCTAGTTTGGACTATCAACAAAAGCTCCTAAGATTATAGTCAGTTAATGGTGCTTCAATTGAAGTACAAACCTATCTAAGGATTGTGCACCTAGATTTTATCTCCTCTCAGAAGTACCATAGGATGCTTAAAAAAGGTCATGGATGCTTTGTGGCTACAATATATAAAATAGATATGGTGGAGATAGATCAAATTCTTATGGTTTAAGAATTTTCTAATATGTTTCAATAAAAATTATGAGGTTTACCACTGAGGTGAGAAATTGAGTTTGAGATTGGACTTAAACCTTGTACAAAGCCTATTTCATAGCCTCCATACAAGATGTCTTTCGTAGAGTTAGCAGAGCTAAAGATCGAACTATAAGAATTGTTGGACAAGGGTCTCATTCAACCTAGTGTATCATCGTGGGGTGCACCCATGCTATTTATTAAAAAGAAGGATGGGAGTTTGCAACTATGCATAGATTATAGGTAGCTAAACTAGTGGATAATGAAAAATAAATACCCTTTATAGTGTATTCATGACTTGTTTGATCAACTTCGAGGAGCTCATATATTCTCAAAGATTGATCTCAAGTTTGCATATCATCAGGTGCTAGTTTGTGAATAGGATGTGTTAAAGAAAACATTTAGAACATGATATGGTCATTTTGAGTTCCTAGTGCTTTCATTTTTATTGACAAATGCACTAGCAATTTTCATTAACCTCATGAATAATGTGATTCAACCATTCCTAGACTAGTTTGTAATTGTATTCATAGATGATATCTTGATGTTTTCTCATGATGAGTAGTCATATGCAAAGTAATTGTAAATGGTATTACAGACTTTGAGGGAGCACCAACTATATACTTAGCCACCAAGTATTCATTTTGGTAGTCAAGGATTCAATTATTGGGACATGTGGTGTTAAGAGTTGGTATCTTTGTGGATCCTGCAAAGATTAAAGTTGTTCATAATTGTCCTATGCCATAATTAGTAGTGGAGGTGTGAAGGTTCTTTGGATTACTAGGAGATTACCATAGGTTTGTGAAACATTTTTCTCGCATAGCATCTCCTTTGACTTGATTGTTGAGGAAGGAAACTAGCTTTATTTGAAGCTTATCTTGTTAGGTTGCATTTGAGAAGTTAAAACATAGACTAATAACTACTCTAATGTTGGTATCTTTTACACATAGACACTCATATGATGTTAGCATTGATGCTTCAGGGGATGGATTTGCTTGTGTGTTGATGCAAGATAGATAGGTTGTGCTTATGCATCTCGTCAATTGAGGCCACCCAAAACTAGATATCTCATGCATGATCTAGAGTTGGATGCTCTGATATTCACATCAAAGATTTGATGACATTATTTATATGGGGAGCAAGCTACTATTTTTATTGATCATAAGAGCCTCTAATATCTTATGAGTTAATCACAATTAAACCTATGACAATGTAGATAGATGAAGCTACTTGCTAACTCTGATTTCACTATTAAATATAGGCTTGGCAAGACTAATAAAATAGCTGATGCATTAAGTAGGGTGGCTAATAATTTTAACAACTTGACAATCCAATCAACTTTATAGGAATAGATTTAAGAGTAACAACGACATGATCCATGGTATTAAGAATTAAGGTAATAGATCACCTTTAATAGACCATTCTTTGTGGATAGTCATGGTTTGTTATGAAGGGATGATGGACTATGTGTTCTAGAAGATCTATGATTTTAGTTGATGGATGAGGCTCACATGAGTAGATACCAAATGAATCCAAGTAGTCAGAAGATGTACCAAGGTTTACGATAGATGTATTGGTGCCTTGGATGAAGAGGAAGGTAGAAGAGGATGTATCTTGATGTTTAATTTGCTAGAAAGTGAAGATAAAGCATCATAGGCCTAGAGAATATTTACATTCCCATAATTTTTCTTAGTGGAAATGGAATGCCATTGGTATGGATTTCATTATTGGTCTTATGTGGGCTCATAGTGGTCATGATGCTATATTAGAAATTGTTGACTTATTGACAAAGTCTACCCATTTCATTGCCACATGAGCATTGATGAGTGTAGTAGAGATTGCACATTTCTTTCTTATAGAAGTAGTGTGCTTTCATGGTGTGTCATGATGGATTATTAGTGATAGAGATGCTCAATTCATGTTACATTTTTGACAAGAATTTCATAAGGAGATGGATACAAAGCTAAAAATGAGTTTGATGTATCATCCACAAACTGATGATTAAACTTAGTGAATGAATCACATTCTTGAGGACATGTTAAGAGACTATGCTTTACAATATAGAGATGGCTTGGACCAGATGCTATCACTGGTAGAATTTCCATATAATAACAGTTATCAAGAGAGTTTGCAAGTAGCATCATACTAGATTTTATATGGTAGGCCATGTAGAATAGCTTTGTGTTAAGATACCATAGAAGATCATTAGCGGGTGAGCATAGATTTGGTGAGGCAAACAACAGAGCAATTTTGTGAGATTTGAGATAGATTAATAGCTGTTTAAGATAGGTAGGAGGCATATGCTAATCAACATCAAAGACCCCTAGAGTTTGGATTTGGGAATCATGTATTTCTTCATGTTTCTTCCTTGAAAGAACCTACACAATTTAGCCTAAAAGAAAAATTATCTTCTAATTACTTTGGTTCTTTTGAGGTGTTACAAAGCATTGGGAGAGTGACCTATCAGATAACATTACCTCCTCATTTAGCACATGTACATGATGTGTTTCATGTATCTATGCTATGACATTATGTGCCTGATAAACATCATGTGATTGATTATTTAGGAATATAGCTACAGTTTGATGTTAGTTATGTTGAGCAGCAAGTAGAGATTGTTGATTGCATGTTGTGATAGCTACAAAGTAAAGTTGTACCTATGGTCAATGTTTTGTAGAATAGAAATGGAGCTTCAAAATCTACTTCGAAGGTGGAGATCCACATAGCTCATTTTGAGATATTCCAGAAGGAAGATTCTCTTGGAGGGAAGAGTATTACATCCCTTCCAGAGACATTGAGTATGGCTGTAAGATTATGATTTATATATTACATGTGTTGTCTCAGTGGATTATTTGGAATAAGCTAGATTATTATAATTGCACTTTATATGTTATAATTCTGATGTCTTTACATGTTTAACTAATGTGATTATGTACACAATCCTTGTGCGATGTGTTAGATAGGTGATGTTGCTGGCAGGGATGTTGGATTGGGGTACGAGAGCACCTATTTGGTATGAATTTATGCTTTATATGTAATTGTAGTATTTATGCATTTGAATTGTAGTGCTATGTTTTGTTATGTTTGGATAATATTTTAGCATGTGATTGTGTAGAGCGTCTAATATGGATCTCGTAGGTTCAAATGAATTTTGTTTTGGAGTCTTGGTGTGTTCATTATGCATGTTTGAAGCGCTAGACATTAGTTGAGAAGGAAAAAAAATATAAGATTATGAAAATAAAATGGTTTTAAGAAATGAGTTTATGAAAATATTCTTCATTTTTCAAAAAAAAAAAAAGAAGTAAATTACAAGTTAATTAGGTTTTGCATGTGACGTGCTTGACAAAAATGAGGAAAAGTAATGTTTATGCATAAGGCATAAACCTTCATTTTTTTCTCATTAAGAAAAAAGATCCACCACCTCTACCAATGCTTACCCATAGAAATTAGGTTTTTCTTTTAATTTCTTTTCTATTTCATAAAATAGAAACAAGAAGTTGAAGGTTTTTCTTTTTAAATTTCTTTTCTTCTTTCTTCTATTTTCACTTTTTTTTAGAACTTTGAGCTTCGTGAATAGATTTTTTTTTACAATTGCATCTACATGGGTGTGGAACTTGTTTGGAACAAAATAAAGCTTTTCTTGATTTTTGAGTATTTTATGCTTATTTCAAACTCTTTGCCACAACATTTTTAATTGGTAAGTTGTCTTTACCTTTTTTTATATTTTTATGCCAAATTAGGATGTATGATCATGTGATGTGGGCATGTGGGTTGGATAGTTAAAATATTGAGCTTGAACATGTTTTTTTGCATATTTCTTAAAATTTTATTGTTTTGGTTGCAAATTGTTTATTAATAAATATGTGTTGTATGATATGTTGTGGACTTGTGGAATATGAGATGTGATGTTGATGAGACTGGCATGGTTGGAATATTATATTTTAGGGGCCTATTGTGGTGTGGGACTTTTTGGGTATTTCAATCATTATTGGCTATGATTAAATATCATTAAATATTTTTTTATTAATTTAAATTTGAACGCATATAACTTTGTCTCCAGGAGTTTAATTTAGGTAAAATTAGTAGCATTGGTATCTTGGAAAGTACTTTCTAATCATGGAATTGGTTTTCTTTTTGGGAATATATTATCTTGGTGATTACAATAGTGATCATTTTATGGAATTACATGGAGTTTATGAAATATGATTGTAGCACAAAATTTTGTATGGTTAAGTTATAGTATTATTTTCATGAAATGAATATGACTATTAGATATGGATGTATGTAGTCATATTATGTTTGTTTTGGGTATGTTGTTCTTGCAACATGAGTTGGCTTAATCTAGCATTTATTTGTACATGTCTTCACAAAGATGTTTGTGCAGTTGTTAGTGGGAGGTGCTAACATAAGGGTGAGGGCCAGTCAATGATGAGGCACCCTGGAGGTAGTTATGGATTGACCCCCACTCTGATGCATCAGTGAGGCTCCTATCTCAAGACTCATCCTGAGAGTAGGAGAAAGTAGGTGTGTTCATTCCTTCAACTAGTACATGGCATATGTGTGTTTGTCCCTATAGCTAGACCTTTAGAAGGCTAGTGGTTGTAGGTCACAGGTTGACAGACCTTAACATCAGTTGGGTAAATAAAAGACTAATAAAAGACCTACAACCAATGATTGTTTATAAGTACTCCTAGTAACTTTTCACATGCTACAGTAAGTGTGGATATGCTAGTGACCACATAGGCTGTATATGTGATAGTATTAGTTTTTGAGTCATAGTATTGATAATATATATATTATGATTAATTTATAATTATGTGATCCATGTGTTGTTTAATGGTATGGAGTGGATATAATAGCATGGGTATGATAGTAGAGATGCATTTGATGTGGTGCAATGGATATATGATTGATTATGTCAAATAGTGGATTCATCTATGATTGTATGATAGCCATGTATTCTCTTTGATAATGATTATGCTAGTGTTATGTATAATATGGTGTATACATGTGTTGCTTTAAGCATGCTTAAGACTAATACTTGATGCAAGTTGCCTTGTACACCATTTCTCTCCTTCAATGTAGCATTTGTTGATCATCTAGTAGGGGATGTGTATAGGCTTTCCACTTAGTTTTATACTGACTTTATTTAGTTACAAGTGGGAACTACATGAGAATAAATGAGGCCTAAGAGAGAAAGTAGAGGAGGGGAAAATCTTCAAGGATTGCTTAATGTAGATTTCCATGTACAATAGTATGAAGTATTTATATTTGTATGAAACTCTATGTAATCTTATATATATGATTATGATGTTTATGTGTTTTTGTATCTTATGAGAGTAGTGCATATTTTTGATTTATGTATAGACATGCAACTTTATAAATTGAAATGTGCATCTAGTCTTTGGTTTGGCATGGATTTTTGTGTAGTTTGACCTTCCATAATACATATATTGAGTAACTTATTATTAGCATATTTCCATACATCATTAGTTTTTAGTTTATCATGCTTATGTTGTGTTATTACTAGCGATCCTAAGCATCACCTTATTCTAGCTAGGTGTAGTAGGATAGGATGTTACACTAAGTTGGCCTAGAATTTCCCCATTAGGATGGCGCTTCCTCTAGTAGCATAGGTGATAATTCTATTTAGCCTCTTCATTGAGAATAAATGATATGTTTCAATTTTAAAATAGATCTTTTCTACCATATACAATCCATTATATTTTGTCTTAATTGTTTCATAAGCCCTTTGTAGTGATATCTTTCTTGCCTCTATGTTGAACCTAGTAGAGATTTGGGTAATATTAGCTCTAACATTTAGAATTTTTAGTGGATTAGCTATTACTTCAATTGAATATGGCATTGTGATCCCTTCTATATTCACCATGGAATTATCTTGTTTGTTATTTCAAAATTGGTTTACTTATCCTAGGTATCATTCACTATTACATGAGATTGTGGTCATAAAGGAGAGGTTTGGATTTGCTCATGAATATCAGAAGGGGAAAAATCTATGAATGGTCCAAAGTTTAATTCCACTATGATAGTGAACATGATGGAATTCTCCTGAATTACTTGGAGACACTCATTGGAGAGTGTTAAGCATTATCCTTACTGAGGAGCAAGTAGCACACTAGCTTCTGCTTGTGCAGATTTCCTTATTGCAAGTGTTGGTTGATGGATGTTGTAGGATTGGACCTCTTACTTTGCAAGTGGAGTCTATTCTCTTAGGAGGCATTTGAAATCATGTAAAAATTTTAAGATTATCCATATTTTTGGAGAAAATTTCTAATAGTTCTTAACATTTCCTTGAGTTCTTGGATTTTATTAGAAATTATTCCTTAATATCAATCTTAGTTTTAAATGGCATTGCAAAGTTAGAAAAATTTTGTAAGATAGATAATTCCTTCTACAAGAAAAAATCATTAATTAGAAAATTTTTTTAATGTTTACAAGCAACGTTTTCCTTTATTACCTATCACAATCATTAATTTCTTATTTAAAGTATGTTTCAATGGTTATTTGAGAAGAATTATTAAGTTTACTAGCCCTTGTAATGTTAAAATATAATATTTCTTATTCCTTTTATCCTTACTTTATTCTTCTAGGCATTAGAAAAATTTGGTGTGATTTGCACAAACTACACATAGTACTCTCCCCCCATGACTAAGTTGGTTACTTTGTAAGCAAAAAGAAATGAAAATCACTCAATTTGGAGTTACGATGAGGAAGATATGGCTCTTGGAAGTTTAGAGGGTAAAGAAACAACATGAACTCCCTATGTGTGAAATGAGACAATGAAAAAAATTTGCTAACACCTTGCTATAGATATAGATTTTTATTAGGGATACATCATAGATACACCAACATGAATATGATATGTAGCAGCTTATACATCATATCTACATTATCACTATTGAAAATTTTAAGATTTTGTGTCATTTTTATGGAAAAATTAGATAAAGTGCATAGTATGGAAGCTATAGAGAAGGTCTAGAGGGTTCCTAATTATAGGTTATGCTCAAAATATAAGAATTTGGCATTAAAAGAATGTAAAAAGAGGAGTTTGGCCAAAGTCAATTAAGTTTGTAGGAGATGGTTGGTCAAAAATGTCGAATAAATGATCAAAGATGAGTATAAAGAAAAAATAACAATGATTGTATGTGTGTTATTGGAGGCACAAGATGGTTTTTCAGTTGCTCATCAAGTATGAAGCACAAGAGTATACAAGTGGATCCTCCCCAAAGTAGGCTCTAGCCCTTGGTACCCTTATATAACCACACCTGCAAATATGCATACAGAGTTAAGGAGTTGAATGTAAAACATACATGTCTTCCAAAAACATAGATTTTAGTATCACCTCAACAAGAAAATAAAACTATATTATACAAAACCCTCAAATTATGATATGCATATAACAGTGAGGTGGAATGGTAGTAGCAAGGATTGCAGAAAATGGAACGTGGGGTTTTACCATAGACATAATGAATTCTATGTGTGTTTCATGGTTAAAATAATCATTAGCCTTTTCATTCAAGATCCAAACAAAGTCCATACAACTTACCATTGATTTCACATTGTATCGTCTCAAAACTATCATCCACAAGACTACCACAACTGTAAAAAATACTAACACTTGGAAATGAAGTTCAAGGAAGCAATTTATTAACAACACATTTTATTTTTAAAAGATACTTGACCGTTGGATAAAGGAGTGCTTTTAGGCATGGCTTACATGTCTTTCTAGCCTAGTAACTAATGTGAGTTCAAGAAACCTTGAAATTTTTGAGAAGATGCTTACCTTTGGGCATGGGTAACATGTCTTTTTAGTGGACCCTTAGAAATTTGTCTTATGTGAATTTATTATGTTATTACTATGTCAACCTTATCAAAGGACTACCTTCAAGCATGGGTAACATGTTTTTCTAGTGATATGGTAAGGTAGCACTTATTTTAGAACATACTTCCATTTAATATTAGAACTCAAGTAAATAATACAACTTAATAGCAAAATAAGACTTATAGTAGTAGCTTTAGAAAATCCACAAGTCCCCTTGATGTCACACCATGTTCATTTCCACTTGATTTACTTTTCTATCTAGGAATAATGATCACAAATATATTTTAGTCTTATTATGAAAAGAATGTCATTATGTCCATGATAAGAACCTACTATTATTGGAAATGACTGGATGGATGATGTGGTCTCACTATATATGCAATTAGTCCTTTAATGATTTGGTATCATAAGGTGAAATTCTCATTTCTTTGACTACATCTTAATTTATCCCTTTATAATTTATTAGAAAAATCAACAAAAATATGTTCATGAAAGATAGTAAAAATCATAGAAAAATGTATAAACAACTTGAAAGATATTAACAAATGAAAGATAATTAAGAAATTTGAAAATTATAAAAGAATATAAAAGATATCAAAGAATGTAAAAATTGATAAGAATGTGAAAAGTATAATAAAAAATTGTAAACCAAAATATTATAAAATTAAAATGTGAAAATGCACATATCAATTCCTGATTCAAGGTAAGGTAGCTCCCTCATGATTGAACTCATGAGCCGGTATTTGAAAAATGGACCCTAGAATACCAAGATCATACACTATGTTTCTTATTTATCATCCTTAGTAATTTAGATTTTCATTTATTATCCCATGTGACATTGATGAATATCAAATTTTGATCATTAGGAGATACATATCTTGTTGGACTAGATGATATTCTTATTTTAGATGATCCAACTATGTTTTCTTGTTTATTCTTAATTTCATATTTTGAATCCCCATGTTTACTACTTATTGTTGGTTTATGATCATGGTTTAGGATATTCTTTTGTAAGATCTTGATTTGGGTCATTTTTTTGGGGTAGGAGTTGATAAGTGGGTTAGATGTTTCCATGCATGTTTCAGAAAGTTTCATGTTCTCATTTCTTAATCACTTGATATCTTTAGGTTTAGTATCCATTGTTTCTTTTTGTATACACACTTATTTTTCACATTTGTTGTGGGCTAATATAAGGATCATGTTGACATTCTAAAATTTTTGTCCACAAGTGTATCCTTCTTTATCATAGGTAATGCATAGAATTCTTTGTGTGTATATGGCTCTATACTTATCTTCCTTGGAAAGTTTCAAGGACAAGTCTCTCATTCCTAGATTAGCATCAATTATGCTAAGCCATGCTCTTCCCATAATAATTGAAAAGTCCCTGTTATCATTCTTTACATTGATCACCAAAAAATCTACTAGATAAAACTACCCATTAATAGTGATCACCACATTTTCTATTTGTCCCAAGGAAATGGTGATTGATTGATCTACAAGCTCGAGTCTTATATTGTACTTCTTTAATGGTGGCAGGTTTCATGCCTTGTATGTTTCTTAAGATATCAAGTTAACTCCAAACCCTGAATCTAGTAGAGCTTTGCATAATATGTTTTCAATAATTTGCAAATAACTCAAAGGACTTTTAAGATCTATTGTTTTCTTAGGAAGAGTTCCTACTTTTATCCAATCTACCATTGTATCAGTTAACATGATAGTTATAATCTTTTGGATTGGTTGTTGTGGAAGCATGATTGTTGTAAGAGGATTTGTCATAGGAGGAACATGATTGGATGAAGTCTTAGCTCTACTAGCCTTTTTTGGACTTGTCTTAAAGAAAAGACATTTCCTAGATTTACCTTTAGTATTTTTGGTATGATCTTCTCTTTGTATATTCATTACCCTAGTAGCACTTTTTTTTTTTACTGTGGTTGTGATGGTAGTTCTTCTTGTATAATTGGTGGCAATATCGAAGGTAATGTATCAGGAGCTTGGAATGAGGAACCAGCTCCTAGTTAGGATGTGTAATAATTCAGATCTTTGCATGATATGTGGGTCTATGATACTCCAGTGTATCTTAAGGAGAGGAAGTAAAGATAGAAGTGTTCACAAGAGAGATTGGATGTTGGATGAAGTATCCATAGGGATCAAGATTCCTATATGGATGTTGTTTCCTTGGTGGTGGCATTTTCCATGCTTGTGGTTGTTACCATTGTTGCTAATATTACTCTTGTGGTTGAGGATAAGCTCCACTTAGATAATATGATTACTTGTAGGGCTATTTGAAATTACCTTATCGATAAGATAATCGTTTGGGCATTAGCTTCTTAACAAAATTTTTATTGAGTATGTATGTTCCATACTCTTGTAAGTGGACCATAATAGGGCAACATTCCCTAGGATGTTCATATTGGAAAACTTCTCACCCTTCATCATCATCTGAATTAGAGTCCATTACTTCCTCTACTATAGCAACTTTTTCTTTGTGCTTGTAGTTTTCACGTCCATTGTCTCTTCTCTTCTTCTTATCTTTGCTTCTATTTAAGGCTTGTTCAGTCTTTTCCTCTACTATCTTTAGTGTTGTAGTGAACTTCTCATCTATAGAATTCCACACTTTCTCTACCTTTGTTGTACGACTATTGACTAATTTCTAAATTAGTAGAGTTAATTACTAGATTGTGTCTTCCAAAGTTTCTTCTCCTTGTGATTCAAATATTCTTACATTTCTTTTTCTTATTGTTGGATCTCTAGTATATTCTTCTCCTAATTATCTTTTTGTTAGCCCTTCTTCCTCTTTCATCACTTGGTCTATGAGTCTTTGGATCTAATTCAAATAGTCTACCTTGGACATATACCCCAACGATCTCTCTTGTCTTGTTCATTAGTCCATTGATGATGTGTTAGAGTTATTCCTTTTGAGAAAATCTATGGCTTGAGTACCTATGTAATAAGTAATAGTACCTATCCATTGTGCATTAAGGGATTTATTATCCATTGCTTTCATATTCGTATCTATTTTCTCACATTTAACACTCTTAAGTAGGTTTGATATTTGTCATTGAAAATTTCTAGCATGGTACGCTAGATTCAAATTAATTTTGGTTCTAAGGATTTGCACTAGCTCTCTAATTTCCTGATGAGTATTATAGGAAACAACTTTAACTTTTTCCAATCATTTTCTATGTTTTATAGGGCACAAGCATCATGGAAGGCTTGGAGATGGTGTTGTGAATCCACATTGTATCCTCCAAATTTTGGAATGTTATTCATGTCTAGTCACTTGATGCAACTATCCCTTGCATGCCTGGTAGGAATATACATAGCTTTCCTAATGTTGATCATATTATGAGGGACTAACAATGGTTCTTCATACCCTTTGGATTCATAAGCTTTATCATAGTGATGATCCCTCCAATGCGCATGATGCTCTCTCCCTTCATATTTGACCCTTTCTATTTTTTGATTATGATTATCTTACTCTTTATTAGGATGCCTTCTTCTATATGCATGCCTCTCATGGTCTCTTGTTCTTTCCCCATCATGATCCCTCAATCTTCATTCTTCCTTTCTAGAATTTATAGATGAATGCAAGGAAGAAGATGAGAAGTTGGAGAACAATGCTAGCCAGTTCTCTTCTATGAATCCTTGATTCATCTCCTTTAGATTTAGTGAAGGTCTTAAGCCCTGAGTTCCTCCTAACTCTAGAGTCTTCCTTATCTCTTCCAAGGGTGTCTATAAGGGCTAAATGTAATTTTATCTAAAGGGATCTTCAATGTGGATTATTGATGTTTGAGAATAAGACCCATGAGTCTAATATAATTTCTTAGTTTGAAATACAACATCTTCTTTTTCTTCTAAGATAGTTGTGTATGGTACCTTCTTCCCTTTGTTGTATTTATATCTTACTTTCATGATGGAATTCCTTCTTGTCTAAGCTTTCATTGGCTAGTATGTCCTGGTCATGTATTTGGTGATTTAATAACCTTCCTGCACATGGCCAAGGTTTGACCTCATGAGGTTTTCTTAGAGCGTTGATGGTGCTAAATATTCATGTGGTAAGATAATGTTTCCCTGTAGATCTCTCCATCTAATTTGTTCATCATAGTAATAAATAAATGTAAAGTTAGGATAATAAGGATCAATGTGAGCATAAGAAATCCTAGTTTGCATTGGTGCACTCCAATATTCTTCTTTATAATCCTTGTTATCAATTTCATTAAATTTAGTAGTAGGTGGAGATTTTTACTTATTTGTAGAAGCCATGTTAAGTGTTTCACGCTTAAGTGTGTACTTTTGAAAAAATTAATCTAAGTGTAAAAACTATACTTCGTGATGCTTAATACAATGAACTTTGTAAGATCAACTAACTAGAAAACATTGACACATCCCTGCTAATAGCATCAATGATGAGCAGTTGGATATTCTAACATTGAACAACATAAGTCACAAATATTCATGTGTGACTAGATCGTAATCCATGGATGGGCAATGTAAGTATACTAGTAGTTGATGCTCAGTTCATGATCATTATCTTCTCACTTAGAGTTAGCAAAATACAAATCGTATAGTTTAACTATTAGTGAGGTATATGATATATTGATATTGTTTGCTTTAATAACATTAAGTGCCAACATGGTAAAAGTGATTGTAAATTCTATGTCTATGTGCAATTAAAATATAAAGCTATTCTATTCTATTGACGATAAGCAACCATTCCTAGTCTACCATACACATCATGGATTTATGTAACTATTACTTGAATTACCAAGTAATTTCACTCCTAAGAAAATCAAGCAAAGCCACTATTAGGTTACCAAATAGTTACAATTTATGCTCAAAACTGGTTGTACTTATTCTACCTTACTAATAGATATTGGAAAAGTAAAGGACTTAGATAATGTTTATTACTTAATAAAAGTAAACATGATGGAAAGTAAAAATTAAGCTAAGCGAGATGTTGCAATGATGAAAAACAATCTCAATTTTTATTTCCATTCATGAATTGCATCTATGAAGAATCCACTTGAATAAAGATTTTGTGCAATTGTTGGTCACCACACTGTGGGTATTCACTCTAACTTTAAGTCATGAAAACAAAAAGGAAGAATTTGGCTAAGTGTTGGTCGAAATTTATTGTTTTATCATCCATATCATAGCCTACATATATACATGTTTTATCATCCACTTATTCAAAATTTCATTGTCCCTTATTAAAATTGTTTATCTTTTATAATGCATTTGACATAGTCAACATCTTTACATTTCTTATTTCTAATATTTATGAGTTCATATATAAAAGTTTCTTCATTCTTTGTAATATAATCTTTTCATAGAAATAATCCAAGACCTTATGTGTGACTTTTGCTACTACTAATTTTGTGTCATTCTTTGTCATTTTTTATATAATCTTATCTTCTTGGTTCTCACTTTGTTATGATTCTGTAAAGTGCTTTTACTTATTTTGGATAAAATTTTTAGAATAATCCTAATTTCAAATGCTTTTTTAAGTAATGGATTTTTAAATAAGGCTAGATTTTTTTTCTTCAAATACTATTATTTTATGCATTTAGCTCCTTTTCTCATGCTATCTTTGAGAAAAATCCCTAATTATCAAACAATGCTAAGTTGTAAGGATTTATCTAATAATGATATTTTAGTCTTTACAAATGGCTCAATCTCTTTTGTGTAGTAAGAAATAGTTGCTTTACATTTTATCTATATTTTTATTATATGTAATTAAATGTTTGAACTTCTTTTGAAAATCAGTATTGCAATTAGAAGATTACAAACACTTCAATTTGCAACATTGAATCTCCCATGATAAAAAATTCTATTATTTTTTAAGAATCAATAGCAAGTTTTCAAGAAAAAAAAAGGTCAAGAGAGTACAAAATTCTAATGAAGATGAATATCTAATCCATTATTATAAGTGTAGTTTTGGATCCTATGATGTATGTAATATGTGTGATGATGTTTATGTCTTATGTGAAATGGCTTTAGATCTTAGGATTGTAATCCATTCTATCAATAAATTTTAAGTGTGATTTTAAATGTGGAATAGATAATAGCATGATTCAGATTAATGTATAGGGGATCCTATGCTATCCCATTCATATAAGAATGAGTGTCATTTAAAGGATAGAGATTTAGGTGTAGAAACATATTGTGTTAATGAAGATTCGTTGATGAATAACATTAACAAGGATGTAGTAATGAATATATGTTAACATTCCAAGACATTAACCTATAAATACTCATGTAATAATAATAATTAATAATCACATTGTCATTCTATCTTGGCCATAGTCTTTCAATGTAACTCAAAATTTGACTATATGTATGAACTAAAGCTTATGAGAAAAACAAGTGAACTAAAGTTGAATAATATTGGATTTTCTTATTATTGTGACTAATTGTTACATTAAAACTATTTTTAGTGCATAATAAAATATATTATTTCTTTCTTTGGTGAATAATAAAATGTATTTCACAAAATGTTAACTATTATGTATAGTATTTACCAAAACTAAAAATTGCTATGCCTAAATACTTTTGTAAGATGAAAATAATTTTCTTTTAAAATTAATTTTTTAAAATATGTATTACCATAGATCATCATAATCATCATCTTATCATTATTATAAGAATGTAGAAATAGTAAGCTTGCTCAATAATAGTGATCGTAAAATGAGTTTCTAGGAAGAGTGGTGTGCTTGAAGACAAGGCATAGCAATGCCAAATATAGCATTATAGGAATTACAATGAGCTATAGAGATGCCTTTACAAGGTTTTTAATAAGCTATCTATACCAAAACAATATGTAAGACCTTTCCTACAATCTTTAGGATTTTTACTATTCAATCTATCTTGCTTCTAGGAGGAGACATCTCCCTTTTTCCATGGCATCATCAACCATGAACTCTTCTATGGACTTTATAATAAAAATTATGATTAATACCATAAAATTTTACTTTTAAAAAATGTTTGCACTTATGAATAGAAGAAATTTTAAACTCTTTGATATGTTCTTTTGTCTACAAGGGACCATACTCTTGTTTAAACCAAATCCAAGATTGGTACCATAGAAATAGAAGAATATCTATACCTAGTGATGAGTTTTAGTTTATCATGTTGACTGGGCCCGTTGATTAGGCCTTGTCAATGCAATCAATTGCATCAACTAGGCCCCATCAACAAGTCCTTGTCAATGCATTCTATTGCATTGATGCAACCCCATTGATGCAAGGGTCTATTCCGATCTATAAATATGAGCTTACTAGTTGCATTTATGGCATCAATTTTCATAGTAGTAGCAGAGCTCTTGTAGTTTGTCCATTTGAAAGTTAGAATATTTTTCCTAAGCACCTACAGCAAGAGTCATTGAGGTATAGATATTTATTTGACCATTATTGTACTTGAGCATAATAGTGTGTGCGGTAATAAAGATGAACTTTATGATAAACCTTGCAACATTTTAGATAGCTTAAATGTTTCATTTATGAATTTAATATTTTTAGTTATTTATTCAATATTTTCTAATAATTAAGCTAATTAAGGGAGATGAGCTAGATAGATTACATACATAAGTACGATTGCTTTGAGCATAACACATATCCGCTTGGTAATCCCAGCAATGTTATTGCTTGGTACACCTAGTAGCATAGCACTTGGTAACCTAGTAGTGGATACATGGGTTTAGGATGTGTGCAAAAAGTGGGACTAAATGCTTATGTTAGGATTGCTTAGATACTAGTTAATTAGT
>MNCI01005014.1:7702-53989 GCA_015680685.1 Gnetum montanum | reverse complement strand
ACACCAAGCAAAGCACCATGAGCTTACAAAGTGGAAACACTTTAGTAACCCATTATTACTACTAAATCAAGATGATAATGAGGATCCTTCCTTTGAGGGTTCTTAACATGAAAACTCTCCACCCCTTATTGTTGCCAATGAGAGTGTTAACCTAAACCTATGATCCACTATTCATTAGCCTGGTTTAGGAAAAAGTGACAATTAGGGGAGGGACTCAAGTAAACATCACAATAGCAAGTGATCTAAGGATGGTAATTGTAATGAGTGAAAACATGGTAGTGGACACCATGGTGGAAATGGCAGTCCACCTTCTCCTCCATCCTCTTCATCTAATTTTAAACATTCCTCTTCATCTACTNTCACTACATTGATGACATTGATGATGGTTTCAGCCACCCCTTCNGAAGGTGATCAACGAGACAATAATGATCATGAAGGCCACCAAGATTAAAGGGGTGGCTGAAACCATCATCAATGTCATCAATGCAGTGATGATGATGAACCTTTTTTGTCAACTCAAAGCATACTCAACATTGCAGAGGTAGTAAAGATCCTAACTAGGCATGTGAAAGATAGTAGGATCAAGTGTTTAAACATGAATAATACCCCAAGATTTGAGGGGGATACAACTCTAATCCATAAACACATCTTCAAGCTTTCCATGATGCTTGTGCCTTAGAGAACATAGAAAATAAATGGCAAAAACTCAAGCTCTTCCCTAGGACACTCATTAAGGAAGCTAAAAGTTGGTACCAGTCTTTGGAGTCAAAATCTATTTGTAGATGGAGTACCATGTTGGAGCTATTCAACGAAAAATATTAAATGTACTCTAAAGTGTCTAATATGAGGAGGAAAATACAAATATGGAAACAAGAAACACATAAACCCTTGGATGATGGTATGGGTAGATATTTTTCACTCTCACACCGATGCCATGGCCATGGTTATTTCTAGAGGGAACAAGTTTGCCACATCATAGATTGCCCAAGGGAGATTTTCCGAACTAAGAACTCATTAGATCCAAAGGCTAATAGAGCAAGTAGCACAAGAAGAAGGTAAGTTTCAAAAGAGTATAATAGGGACCCTTCCATTAGGAAATGGGAGGGTTGATTTCGTGATGAGGAGGCATCACCACTTGATGAAGTGATGAACAGGAAAACCTTGCCCATCCATAAATTTGTTTTTGATATTTTGGAAAAGGTTGATAAATTATGGGACTCTCTGGATGAAAAATTCCAAACTACTATGAAGATTGCTAAATAATCCAAAGAGAACAATAGTTATCGTAATCACAAGAATTGAAAAGAAGTTGAACATGCCTACTAAAGAGGTAAGGGAAAAATTGCTACTGTTGAGGAAGTTATGGAGACAAAGTCCAAAGATGATGCTAGTTATGACATCTATCAATACGAACATCTAAAGGGGTGTTTCCATCNATCCAAAGTAGTTCCACCAACAACAATAGGCTTACTTTTTAAGTGGAACACCACCAAAACCATATGAGCAATACCAACAATGGCACCAACCACAATCGTGAGGAATGTTGCTACCAAGGTAGCAGTATCCTTATAGGCAATCAGATCCATATGGATAATATGTTCAATAACCTATCTCTCCAAGAAATTTTGCAAGTCATGCCTCATTCCAGCATCACTATTACCCTTTGCAGTATCATTGAACACATTCATCATATACTCAAGCAGAAAACCCATATCCATACCATCCTCTACATCCATATGCAAATACACCTCTACCATCAACCTAGTTACCCCCTTTTCCATTACCACAGCTATAGCAACAAAATGCTACAAAGTTGTACATTCACAACTAGCTTTCTAGCCAAGTGGTTTAGAAAATCGATCTAGAAAAAGATCCTTCTTTCCACCCAACAATCCTCTCCAACCCTCACAACCTAGTATAGCTAATTACCCTGCATATCCAATACCCTCATCCTCTACATCAAATATCTTTGAGTGCCCTTCAAACCAAAAACTACCTCGAATCCACACTATGATGCTAACTCATGCTATTTCCAATTGGATCAAGGCTAGTAATCTTCCCATAAAAAGATCTAACCCATGAAGTTCTCTCATTTTCCTATAGATCATTAGACATGAGCCATGTAAGGCTCTTCTTGATTTTGGTTCTAGTGTCAATCTCATCTTCCATGACATGTACAAGACCTGGAACCTACCACTTCTTGAGTAACATCCATCTAGAATTGGAAGATCAATCAATTACTATTTCTTTGGGATTAGTAGAGGACATTATAACCATAGTTTGTGGGTGGCCCTATCTCGCCTATTTTCTAGTGATCAAAATTGAAAACTACAAAGGTGACTTTCCCATCATTATGGGAAGGGCTTGGTTAAGTACAGTCAATGCACATATGGGCATAAGGGACTTCTCCTTGAAAATATCCAAGGAAAATTAATTTGGAAAGTTAGAGAAGAAGCATATTCCATGCATCACATATAGCGATAATGAGTGAAATTGTGTGCAAAAGGTTTGGTCCATCACAAGTACATACATCAAAGTGTGCAATTAGTGTGCACAAGAGACATATATTCAAAGGTGTCTATATACAATAGCCACAAAATAGGAGGGCACTCAGTGACTGATAACTGACTTAAATAGTAGCACATTATGCATGGAACCAACTGAGAGCCTAACATGTACTTATGTTGGAAGCATGGATGAACTTGAGCAATTTCATTACCAACTCTCTAATGATGAAAATGATGATATCTATTGGGAAGAGTTGGAAATCCATGATAACTTCAAGCAGGACCCCCTAGAGCTAAGAACTCTACTAGCCGACATGGAATATGCACTTTTAAACAATGGTAAATTAGTCATAATCAATGCCAAGCTTGCTCCTAAACAAAATAAAAGCTATTACAACTGGTTGACAAATGTCCAATAGCCTTTTCTTGGTCATATCCCAAGTGGAAAAAAATCAATCCAAGGATATGCCAACATCACATTTACACTAACCTGTCCATGAAGCCAAGAAGCCAGCCACAAAGATGGCTAAACCCCAAATTGAAGCAAATCATCAAGGAGGAAATAGAGTAACTCCTTAAGGCAGGGTTCATCTACCCCATCATGGATAGTGAGGGGGTTAGCCCACTTGTAATTGTACCGAAGAAAGGTGGCAAGTGGTGGGTCTACATCGACTTTAGGCTATTGAACATGGCAACATTTAAAGATCATTTTCCATTATCATTTGTGGATCAAGTGTTGGACACCATATCCAAGCATTGATATTATAGCTTCTTGGATGGTTATAGTGGATATAATCAAATCCAAATTGCACCAAAAGATTAGGCCAAGATAACATTCATGAGTCCCTCGGGAAATTTTTCATATTGTAAGATATCATTCAGTTTGTGTAATGCCCCTACAACATTTCAATGCCTAGTCGTTAGTATTTTCCAACAGTAGATCGGTAGTGGTGTGGAAGTCTTCATGGATGACTTCTCCACCTATGGAGCTATGTTTGAGTAAGACTTGGACTACCTTAAGAAAGTACTAAAGAGATGTATTGAAACAAACCTACAGCTCAATTGGTAGTAGAGTCATCTCATGGACCAAGAAGGCATTATGTTAGGACACTAAATTTCACAAGAAGGGATTGAAGTAGATTTAGAAAAGATAAGGATCATCCAAGGAATTACACATCAACTACAGATAGTTGAAGATATTAGATCGTTCCTTGGACACATTGACTACTACTAGCAATTCATAGAGAATTTCTCTAAGATTGCAAAGCTATTGGTCGAGCTTACAAAGAAGGATGCTTCGTTCATCTGGACCAAGGAGTGCAAACATGCATTCCAACTACTAAAGAAGAAACTCATAGAAACTCAAATTCTATAGGCACTAGATTGGTCCAGACCATTTCACATAATGACATATGCATCTAATTATGCCTTGGAAGCAGTGATGATAAACAAATGTCCATATTACATCCATTACACAAGCTAAAGCATTGTGGGTGGATAGTTGAATTATACCACAATAGAGAAAGAATGAATGTCAATGGTGTATGCTCTTGAAAATTTCAAGCATTGTGGGCTTGGCTACACAGTATTTGTGCACATGGACCACATTGCAATCCACTTCCTCATGAACAAGCCAATGGTGAGTCCTCATATCATACAGTGGCTTGTGATTTTGCAAGAATTCAATCTCACAATGGTTGATCGAAAAGGGATAAAAAAATGTATTCACTGACCACTTCTCTTACTTAAGATGAAATAATAAAAAGGAGGAGAGCCTACTCCTCAATTAGTTTTCAAATGAACTCCTCTTTACAAGAGCACTAAACAACCAAACACTCATAGAAACAATATGGTATAATGACATTCTCACCTATCTTCTCACTCAGGAGATGCCACAAGATCTTTAGTTTAGAAAGAAGAAACAATTTCTTCATCAAGCCAAATACCTCATATAAATCAATAAACACCTTTACAAGGTCTGCACCCATGGCTTGATTCATTGGTGTGTCCCTGATGAAGATCAACTACGTGTTCTCTAGGATGCTCACGAAGGGCCTTGCAAAGGCCAATATGCAAGGAGATGTATAGCCATAAAAGTCCTAATGGCAAGATATTATTGGCCTACAATCTTCAGGGATGCCCACCAATTTTTTTGGTCTTGTGAATTTGTCAATGATATGGTGGGAAGACTACTCGAATGGAAGGTCCTTAATAGTGGATACAACCACTACAGCCTTTTGACATATGGGGTGTTGACTTCATGGGTTCCATCACACCCATGTTCAATGGAAAGATGTATATCATCATAGCAATCAACTACTACACAAAATGGGTAGTAATCATTATTAATTGTACATCATCTACACTGCTAGATTTATACAACAAAATGTTGTAAACAAGTTTGGGGTTCCATGTACACTAATTTCTGACAATGGAACTCATTTCATAGGTGCCACTTTTAGAAAGTTGATGCAACACTTGGGGGTTGAACATAAATGAACAACACGCTACCACCCCCAAGCCAACAGTCAAGTAGAAGTAACTAATAAAGAGATCACAAAGATCTTAACAAGGACCATCAAAAAATATAGGAAAGATTGGAGTACAAAACTCAACGATGCTCTCTAGGCTTACCGCTCAACATGGAAACTTCCTATTGGCTATTCTCCCTACAAGGTAGTATATGGAAAACTTCCAACACTTCTAATTTAATTTGAGCTTTATACACTCTCAACAGCTTGTGATCTAGATCTTGACCTAAGTCTAGCATAAAAAGAAAGATTGATCAACTTGAATGTGCTAGATGAAAATCGATTGGTGACCCTATCTTTTTATGAGGTGCACAAGGCATTCAAAAAGCAATGTCATGACCTCAAAATAAAAACAGTAAAACTTCAACCAAGAGATAAGGTTCTCTATTAGAATCCCACACATGTACCCCAAAAGACAAAATTCCAAACATTGTGGGAGGGACCTTATATAATTGATCAAACCTTTTCCTCTAGAGCCATGTTAATCTACAAGCCTGAAAGCCCAAATAAAAAGCAACTGGTCAACATCCAACAAGTGAAACCTTTCCTAGAGCCAAGATAAGCCAGTGCAAGTACCACCTTGATGGATGGACAACCTTGTTCCATTTTTTAGATCTCCTCCTTCCAACTTAGTTGTGAGGGAGATGGCCATCCATGCTAATGATCCATATAGCTTCTAAGTTGTTTTACTTTTTTTTCACATTTTTGATTTTACAAGTTATTTATTTTACAAATTTTTGATTTTCAAATTTTTCTCAATTTTGCACCATCTTTAGTACCTTTGAGCGTTTCTTGATTATTTTACACTTTCTCATATATTTTACTTTGTTTTGTTTTATTTAACTATGAATTTTCATTATTTTTGGTAATAAAAGTGCTTTGTTGCCACAGGACACAGTGCCACTGTTGTTTATGAATGATGGCTTGTGCTTAATGTTGTGATTATCGATGTCTGGTTTCTATTTTTGAATTCTAATATCTGATTTCTATGACATGATTTGTTTTTCATAGAATTGACGGTGAGTCCACATCATCCACCAATCCAATAAACTCTATGATTTTCCTTGTTCTGCAAGTTTGAGATCCCTTCCATTAAAGAAATTTTTAATCAATTGATAACCTTGTTAGTTCTGAAATTGGGACAAATTCAAAGGTTTGTAGAGGATGTGACTTCAAGGAGACTCAATACTCCTTGTACTCTTTTACTTACTTGAGTGCTTGGGTGTTTTTCATGAACTTCTTACCATTCCATAACAACCACTAATAGGAAGTGAAATAAAGTCTTTGCATGATGTGGGTCCCATCTATATATATATGTATGTATGTATATATATATATATAACATGATTGAAATTCAAAGCACACCCCTTAGACAAATAAATGAGCTACAAGCATTGGTTATGGGACTAGAAAGACATGCACCCATGCTTGAAGATCCCCTCTAACTAAGGCCCTCTCTCTCTCTCACTTTCTACTTCTCTTTATGGAATGATGGTTATTTTATGGGAGTACTCTTGTGTCTTGGGTGGGCTGATTGGTCTTGAAGTGAAGATACAAAGTCACTGAAAGATGCTGGTTTTGATCTGGACTAAGGATGGATCTTCGTAGGTCATTTTAAACACATATTTCATAAGGGGCTTCTTTCAACCTCAATTTGGGATTCCATTTCACCTTCTCAATCATCCATCTATGCTACCATAACTCACCTCACTACTGGTTTCTATGTTATGGCCAATATCTTAATTTGACATTTTTGAATTCTTAGATAGATTCTTTTTGGTTGGTCCTTAACTTTTCATGATCGTTAATCAACTGTGGCGCTCACAAACTCCTTAGCTAGGGTTGTGCAAGGGCAACAAGGGTAGATGCCTGCTATGGGAAGGACCCACTTACATATCTCTTGGTTTGGTTATTTAAGTTCCTTACCTTAGGCTTTGTTACAATCCTATCTTTCACATATTCCATTGTGCACACCATTCTATGTTCCTTAAACTCTCACAGTCCATCCCATTTTACCATTTTCCCTAATTTTCTTGATTTTTAAAACTTCAACACCCTCTTCTCACATTTTGATCATTTTCGAGGCTATTTGGTCTTCCATTTGACCCTAATTTTGTTCAAAATCTCTTTGTAATTTTCAAGTTTTGACCAAGTCAATGAAAGTCAATAGAGCTCAAGAGCTACGTTGATAAGGCCCCATCAACATAGTAGATCACATTGACTAGGCCCCATCAACGCAATGCAAAATACTATAAATACCATTGAACACTTTGCATTTTTTTCATTTGGTCCATAATGCCCAAGGAGTTTTTGCAATTTTTCAAAGCCCAAAACCTTCCCAAGCCTCTAACTCATGTAGTTATTGAAGGTAAGCTCTTAGTTGTGGGGGTAGCAAACCCCAAGGTTTTGATGGAAAATTTTCTAAACTTTTTTCTAACTCCCCCAAATGGTTAAGATATGAAATGTTATTAAATCATAAATTTTTGAAAAATTTAACCCCTTTAACAACTTCAGTAAACCAAAGATTAAATTAATAATTAAATATCTAATCCATCCAGCCATAATCATACCTTAGCCAAATGTAACTCCCTTATGAGAAAAGCTATTCCAATCATTTTGAGTTACATAATAATTACTAATTTGTTGTTATGTGTGATTACAGATGGAACCAAGACCAAAGAGACCGCAAGAGTAAGAATGATTGTAACCACAGGAGAAGTGACCCAGAGGAGGAAGAGGCCAACAAGAACATGGCCAAGAATAGGTTGAGGAAACCCATGCAACAAGACCCCTCAGAGATGAGGTCAAGGTGGAATTTTTCCAACAAATTCTCGAAGAAGAAGCTACATCAGAACACTCACAACAAGGTGAGGCACCAAGCCCTATACCTAGACTAGAAGTCACACTCACATAGGCCTACCTTAACATAATCAGAAACCATGAAATTCAATGCTCAGTTCTTCAAGAACTAAACTTTGGGCCATTCCCTAAATGGGCTCCAGAAGATGCCAAAGCTCAACTATAAGCCTCTCCCATGTGTCCAATCATCATTTCTAGTGGAGAGTGGTCCATGAAAGAAATGTATCTCTTCTAGAATAACAAGAGAGTTGGAGCCACTATGAAAATCAAGGATATCCAAGTATCCTATTTATTAGAAGCCATTACATAGGTCCTTGGATTGCCTAATGTAGGAGCACAACTAGTAGAGTTATCCACACAAGCTAATCTTGGAGCAAAGAAGGAGAGGACTTGATAGTGTTATGAGGTTGACCGCAAGGAGTTTGGCAAGCTGACACTGGTGGAGTGAGTCTATTTTAAGATAGCAGCCTACCACCTCAATCCAATGGTGAGGCCTAGTAAGGTAACATCCTTCTCTGCCTAGGCATGCATCACTTTAAGTGAAAAATTTCCAGCCAATCTTCCATAACTAATCTTTTTAGAAATAGAGAAGTGCTTCAAGGAGAATGAACATGGAAGAAAAATTCTACCCTTTCCTTGCTTCATCAAAAAATTATGCAAAGGTCAAGGATAGTTTGCTATGTAAATGATACACTCAGACATGCTCTTGTTGCTTCATGGGCTAAAATGATGAAAGACAAGACACTTTCCATGACCATAGAAGAGGAGTAGCAACGACCACCTCTACCACCTACTCATGAGCAAACATCAGAGGCCCCGTAGTGCAATTGAGTACATGCAAAAGATCCAAAAGTAGCTCTTACATCAATGAGAGAAGTAGGTAGGAACTAGTGGTGGAGACCCATCTATGTACATACCAACCATTAGTCACCTCAGAGAAGTGGCTTGTACAATTACCTAGATGGAGGGAGGTGGATCAATGTTTTCTACCTAATGAACAAAGTTGCCTACGAGGTCAAATCCAAGTGCCCAAGAGGTGATGGTGTCTCTCTCTCAACATCATTTATTCCCAGAAATCTCTAGCAATGTCACTTCCTGTTCAATGCACTTGGAGGAGGTTGAGGAGGCAACTATATTAGTGATGCAGCACCAAGGGTAAGAGAGAGTTGCAAAGATAATTGCTGATTGAGTTTTTAAGACATTTAATGCACCTACGATATCTAAAGTAGATGTTTCTACATGAAGAGATGTGTAGGCATCTACAAGAACAATTAGTGATAGATTAAGTTTGGCCTAGCATGAAGAAATGTTGGACCAATTGGTGGGAACTAGAAAACTAATTCCAAATATCTTTTATTTTCTAAAGATTATTACTATGACCCAGTCAAAGCTGCTAGAGGAAAAGGGCAAGTGCCTGATTTTAGAAGGGCAACTTGAAATAGCTCAAGCACATAATCAACACTTGGCTACAAAAGTTGCTAAATTGCATGCCCGAATTGTTGACCTTGCTCTTATCAACCCTGCATTGACACAAGATGAAGCTTTTTGAAAGCTTCAAGAATAGCTTAAGTGGGTTGAGGGAGAAATGGTAATGGTGGTCTTCAATCAGTCAGTAGCAGAAGCTGCAACTCACGCAATACAGAAGGACTTGATGTAGATGCACCGAGAAAATGAATCCTTAACTACAAAAAATCATCGCCTACAAAATGTTGATGTGTAAAAACAACAACTAAAAGAACTTATCCATCAATAGTAAGAGAATCTCACTAGGACAAACATCAAATTAAGGAGATTGGTAGCAGAGAATCATAATCTCTCCATGGAGAAGGTATGTGTCTTGTGCCAAAAATTAGCCATTAAGGCTCTAAAATTTAAAAAAGTTAAAAATCATTACAAAGTCTAAGTTGGCCTACAGAAGGAGATAAATGAAAGCATATCCAACTAGTGAAGGCAAAGGTTAATGAGGTCCTCCAACAACTCCAACAACATAGAGAAATGTGGCAATCCATCACCAATGGGATTGATACCTACAAGAAGGTAGAAATCCACATGAAGGATTTGTAGATTGATGAGATGTCAGAGTACATGGAGTTGTCCAACCTCTACTATGCAAACCTAGCAATGCTGACTACCAAATGGCCATGATCTAAGCTTGAGAAGTAAGTGGTTAATCCATACTAATTATATGAGGCTGAGTTCAAAACTCATAAAGACACCAAGCAAAATTTTGTAGTGGAAAATGCTAAACTAAAGGTTCTTAAGGAAAAATTCATTGATCAAAGATTAGTTGTAGAGAACTTGACCAAAAAAATGAATGACTACAGGCATTACAAGACACACTCCAAGCATTTGACATTCAACACAAGTAGTTTGTGGCCTATTCTGTCAATGTTAAGGAGCTATTTCCTATTTTTCTTTGTCCTTGGGATGTTTGTACCCTAGCCCACTTCGACAAAGCTGCATGGATCATGAATGATCCTAGGAGTAAAGAAGAGAAAATGAAGGCATTGCTAGATGCTTTTTTCCTTCCACCTGAAGTTGCAACAACAGCAAGACAACCAAAACCACCTCAGCTACCACACATACCTGAAGCCAATGAAGGTCCTTCATAACCTCAGGAGCCACCATTGCTTGGGACTATCTAACCTTCTCCACCAACTTCACATCATCAAGGAACATGCTATCCAATTTTGAAGAATCATGTCATGGTGTTCAATTTTATGTCATGAACACCGTAATTTTTCTAATGTGTTGGTCTGTACACTAAGCACTTAGTACTATTATGTCTATGTTATTTTGTTTTGTTATGTGAAAAACTAATCAATAATCCCATACCTTCCTAATTTTGTAAAGAACTCAAGGATAATTTTTCATTCAGTCATGGGGATATGATGAGTTTTGGTCTATCATGTTGACTAGGCCCTATCAACTAGACCCCGTCACTATAGTTAGTTACATTGACTAGGCCTCATCGATGTAGTCTATTATGTCAACATGGCCCCGTTGATGCAGGGGTCTGTTTTGGTTTATAAATACTAGCTCACCAACCACATTTATAACATCAATTTTCATAGTAGTAGTAGAGTTCTTGTAATTTTTCCATTTAAAAGTCAGAATATCTTTCCTGAGTGCCCATAGTAGGAGTCATTGAGTGTACAAATCTTTGTTCGAGCATTTTTGTACTTGAGCATGACAATGTGTGTAGCAATAAAGATGAACTTTGTGATAAACATTGCAGCATTCTAGATAGCTTAAATGTTTCATTTATGCATTTAATATTTTTAATTATTTATTCAATATTTTCTAGTAACAAGCTGATTAAGCAAGATAAGCTAGATAGATTAAATACATAAGTACGACCGCTTCAAGTGCAATATGTATTCACTTGGTAATCCTAGCAGTGTTATTGCTTGGTATGCCCAGCNCCATACCAGTGTATGTCACAAGTGTAATTAAGAAGACAATGAATGACCTTAAGGTAAGATTTACTTCCTAGAAGACTAGTGCACCAAAAATTATAAAGTCCACAGAATTCGACTAGATTGCGCATGAATGCTTTGTGATTCATATGGTTGGACATTGGGGTACTTTGCCACTCATCACCTAGGTTATTATCCTTCATGAGAAACTATTTCAATTTGATTCCTAGACTGTTCATGATAGGAACTGGGTCCTTGTTAATGGTCTATGGTTCTTTGGAGCTAGGAATCTTACATTGACAAAGTGAGAACCAAGGATGGAATTTGACACTAAGATTTTCTAGAGGATTTTCATTTGGGTTAGGATCCTTCAATTTTCCAGGAATTATGGGAAATCTTCTTTTTGGAACTAATCACAATAGGATTTAGTGAATTGATCAAACTTGACAAGATCACTACCTCACTATCTAGAATGGTCTTGGCTAAATTTTATGTATGGATGCAATTCTAAAAAACATATGAATTATAAAAACTAAGGTTGAAGAGTAAATGGAAGTCCCTTATACTCCATGTTGAATAAAAACCTCCCTTCAAACTACAAAAAAATGCAATAAGTATAGACATTGATAGGTTTTTTATGTAATTAGTCCAAAACCATGTTTTGAATATGAAAAATAGGACTGTAATATTTCAAACTATTTAAAATGGTAGAAGTTGAAAATTTTTCCCATACTACATAGTCAAATCTAAATCAAATCCAACGNGCAAATTTTTCCCATACTACATAGTCAAATCTAAATCAAATCCAATGGTACCCCTTATTGGTTTTGTTAAAAACAAGATCACATAAACTTTGTTTGTAAATTGTGACTATGAAAGGTTGAATTAACCAATTAAAGTTTAAAAGTGTCTATGAAGGACTTACTAATTCCTCATGCTACTTAGTTGTAGGAGAACAAATTTCATCCTCATCTAGAATAACCATAACCTACATAGTCTAGGGAGTTTTGTACCAACCAAAAGCCATCTATTATGGTATGGTATTTGCAAGACACATAGATGCCTGTCCAACAAAATTTTGAGGAAGTGGATGCTTCTTCTATGATGATTGTACCTATTAGATCAACAAAATAATATGTTCTATTCTTTCTTTAAAGTGAAATGGATCATTGCTCATGCTTGCATCATTCTTCTTCAACTCACAAACATCCAAATTGTAGTGTATAAAGGGATGATTAGATATATTCTATATTCATTTCTCTTCCCAAGGTATCCATCACTCCCTTTCCAACTGACCAAGGATTCCAAAATTAGCAACACCTAGAGGATTATGAAAACATTCAAAGACATGATATTCTTATCCATAGGAAATTAATTCATCTATAAAAAATTCTAGAGTTTGGGTAGTCTGAAAGAGAAATTTCCAAAATCTAAGCAAACATAGAAGCAACAATGAAGTACAATGATGTAGAACCATAATGAATTATGATTATTCTAATTGATGTAGTCTTTTTATTCTATGGCACTATTCCTTCCTATCATATAATATAACTTTATCACATTCTAGGATTATGCCTTGATGTTATTTTTACTTGGCACATTGCCCAAGTTTGATGGCTATTGTTTTATCTCATGGATATCTCCTATGAGGTTCAAGTACCATTTGATGTATTTTAAAAAGGTATTTTTGCCTATATTTCTTTTGAGAATTAATATACATATCTCAAACTCCTATAAAAATGAATATATAATTGGCTACATGAGTTCTCATGGCCATATGTCTCTATCAAGGGGTAAAGGTTGATTGATCTACAACCTTTTTATATTTTCTCTAGTCATTTCTTTTCATGTTTTTTATATCTTTCTTACAATAGATTTCCTAAAACTATGATGTGGTAACATTTTCTGAGAGGTTCATAATCTCATTTTCTTTGAACATGACTAAACCATATAAGATGTTATTCTTAGAACTTATCTATAATAGAAACCACTCTGACTCTTCTCCAATATTTATATTATAATATTTATTTAGTCTTGTAACATGTAACATTATCTAGATACTCATATTTTTGTCACACTCATTTATTGCTTATGTTGAATTTTTACAGCCTAATATAAACATAAAATAAAATGGGTGATTTCTCTTATTAAAAAAGTGGTATATAAATCCAAATTTCATTTTATGGAATGAGAAATGGGTATTGCTAAATGAAAATATACTTTCAATTTTATAACATATTAAGCTTAATTAATATCTTATAAAATTTTCTTTTTGATTTTTTTGAAATTATTTTCTCACATAATATACAACTAGCCTTTCTCCATTTAACCATCTTCTCTCATTCCTATTTCTTATATATTCATCAAGTTTGCCATTTAATTGGAGCATTGATATTAGGTAATGAAACTCTTTACATTAAGGGACTTGTTGTCCTTAATTGTTACATTTATTTAATCACTATTCATACTTTCACTAAAATTACTTTATGTATTCTATATTCTACTAATTTTTATATATTCATCAAGCACTATTTTCATCCATAAGATAGCTATAGGCACTTTATTATATTCCTTTTTCAAATTAATAGAAATAAAATATATATTTTCTATGCCTTCTAAATTTCTACATTAAATGTAGTATCAAGAAAGTAGCCTTTGTATCACTCTTAGAAAAATTCAAATTTTTTATCTTATGATATTAATTCATGTCCAAAACTTTGTTGTACAAATCTCGCTCATAGGTTCAAGGTATGACTCATAAGATTTTTTTTTCTAAATTTTACACAAATCTATATTTTTTTATTCTTGTATATGGATACAATAGATCTTTAACTTTTATCCATATGATACATGTATCTCATGTACACTTCTAAGCTTCTATATAAATGACATTTGGTCTTATAACTCTACCCTCTATCATCTTAGATTAGGTTATGTTCATGTCAAATAAGAAAAATTCATTGATTAGTCCAAAAATTGGGTTTTCTTCTTACATGTCCTTTGCTAGAAATTCATTATTGTTAATAATTTTTGAAAATTAAATTTTCATCCATTCAAAATTTTCTTGTCCATTACTAAAATGCTTTCTTAATACATTAAATATCTTTATGTTTCTTATTTCTCATGTTTTCCAATTATATATCTATATTTTTCTCCCTCTATTTTAAGTGATTATTTATCTATATAAAAAAGACTAATAATAATTCCAACTTATCATGTGTGATTGGTATGAGTCCATAGAAGGGGTAAGAGGTCACCTATAAACTCAATGTTTATCTTGCCAAGCAAGGTCTTGGGAGGGTTAGTGAATAAGCAAAAGCCTAACTTCTTTGAGTAGATGCACCTAGGATTAAACTTAGGTCCTTGACTTAAGACATAATCATCTTACCATATGATAAATCATGATTTTCACCAGCTACAATATTTGGCATCTGATATCACTCCACACATTCCTACCTATAAGTAAGATACTTAGGCACATGATCAAATAACTTTTCATTCGTTCCTTAGGTAGATTCTTGTAGTTTGTTTTTGTAGATTTAGTGATAGAGTGAATGCCTATAGTATGATGTTAAGTAGTTGTCTATAGTCTTTATTTGAGTGAAGTGTACTTGTGTATAGTTTATGATAGAAATGAAGATTGATATTGCTTTCCATCATTACAACATACACTTAGCTTTATTGTTTTACTTAGCATAATTCTTACTATTTTCCTAGTTTAATTAGTTACATTTCTAAGTACTTTACATTCCTTGTACATAGTAAAGTAAAATGAGTACAACTAGTTTCAGGTGTTAAGTATAATCATTTGCTAACCCAATAGTGGCTTCACTTGATTCGCTTAGTACTGAACTCACTTAGTAATCCCAGTAACAGTTACATGAGCCCAAGGCATGTATGAAAAGCTAGGAATGGATGCTCATCACTCTAGGCTAGAGTATATTGTTTTACCATTTTCCGTAGACTTAGTACTATTTTTATACCTTACCATCATAGCTAGGAGTTATGGCCTACCAACATCAATATATCATACACCTCACTTAGAGCTAAACCCTATGCATAGATTATACTAGCTCCACATGGAAGATAAAAATCCCCAACTTTAACCAATTACTAGCATATTCACATTGCCTTGTCCATGGATTACAATCCAGCTACACATGAACACTCGTATCCTGTATGGTTGGGTGTTGGATTACTCCATCAGTCATCATTGGCACTATTGTTGAGGACAAGTCAATGTATGCTTAGTAATTGATTTTACAAAGTTCATTATACTTGGAACACAAAGTCAAACTTCATAATTCTAAGAAAATAACACTTAAAATAAACATCTAAAAATACAATATGGCTTGAAACAAAAATACAACATCACCTACCAAGAAACTACAAATAAGTATTAACGAAATCGAAGAAGAAAAAAACTAGAGTATGTTGATGTAGACAAGGATCCCATATGCTCATCATGATCCTTATTATCAACATTAAGGACCAAAGAGATGAATCTATTATGCCAATTAAGGTGGAGGAATCTTCAAGTAAACATTGTTCTACCACCAAGATGTTTAGCACCTATTATGCTCCAAAATACTCTCAAAGAGATGAAACTAAATGAAGCACTTGGATGGTATCATGAAACCAAATACATGACCTAACCATATGAACCTACTGATGAGTAGTTAAGAAAGGACCATGCCATGGAGTAAGAGATGAACAAGACAAAGGAAGATAGTTAATTCTAATGCTATCTTGGAGGAGCTTGATGGAGATGCATTCATTGTTAAAGAACTCCACCACACTCATGAGCTCCAATCCCAAACACCTATCATTTGATTGGATGAACCTGTTAGGAATAAATCACACTCCACATTATTAGAAATGCTTTGGTGGGAGGCAAAAGGCTTAAAGGCACAAGTGGGACTCAAGGCCAAGAGTTCTTGCTGGATCCCATAGAGAAGAATATTAGAGTCATCATAGGAGTGTCAGTTGGCACTATTCTTCTACTACCTCACTCACATCCTCATAATCATCAAAAGAATTTGACAAAAGTAGGTAAAAGTACATGGACCATAATAGGAAAGAGAGAGAAACTCATGACTGCTATGACCATCATGATCGTTATGCAAGACATTCTAATTTGGAAGATAAAGAGTATGAATAGCATAGATGAAGGGATCATAGAAATTATGAAAGGGATGAGCACATAAGGAGGTACTACTACAATAGAGCACATGAACCTAATTGAGATGATGAACCCCTAATGACAACTTGCAGTATTATTAACATCTAGGAAGATGTTCACATTCCAACTACACACATGAGGAATAGATAAATCAAATGACTTGACATGAACAACATGCCAAGATTTGAAGGTGGATACAATGCTGATCCACAACATCACCTTTAAGCTTTCCATGATGCTTGTGCCCTACAAATATTGAAAGTGATTAGTAAAAGTTAAAGCTATTTTCTAGAACCCTTGTGAAGGAGGTAGAGAGCTGGTACAAATCACTAGAATCTAAATCAATCAACCAATGGAGTACCATGCTTGAACTCTTTAACAATAAATAACTAACTTATTTGTGAGTGTCCAACTTAAGAAAACAGATCTAAGGATGGAAGTAAGGGACTCATGAGACCCTTGATGCAGTAATGGGTAGATACTATTCACTATTACACAAATGCCTAGGCCATGGATTTTCACCCAAGGAAATAGCTTAGGCATATTGTAGATGGGTTGCAGAGAAAAACTAGAGAAACTCTTAGCATTTATTCCTAAGGTAAATTATTAGAACTAACAACCCATCACATTCAAAGATTACTTGAACAAGTTGCAAAGGAGGAAGGAGAACTTAAGAAGAGAGAGTCAACTAAAGAATATAATAGAGATCCATCAATTAGGAAGAAAGATGTGTGGCTATCTGACAAGCAAGAGGAAAAAACCTTAGAAGACATCATCTAGAAAAAGACTCTACCTATTCAAAAATCAATCAATGATATAGTGACTAAGGTAGAAAAAGTTTGGGATTCAATGGATGAGAAGTTTGCTACAACCCTAAATATTGTGGAAGAAAAGGTTGAACAAGCACTTAATAGGGCCAAGGAAAGAAGGAAGAAAAGAGCTAATGGACAAGAAATTTATAAGCACAAAGGAAAAGTTTCTACCATTGAAGGGTATACTGACTCTAGTTTAGAGGAAGAGGAAGGATGTAATGTGTGCTAATATAAACATCATAAGGGATGTTGTCTTGTTATGGCCCACTTGTAAGAATCTGGGGTATATGCACTTAATCCAAGCTTTGTCAAAAAGCATATGCCCTAAATACTACCTTATCCTAAAGGTAATATCAGGCAAATCTTCTTGTCAACATATTACCCAAGTGGAGCCTATCGTCAACAATATGAGCAATATCAGTAGCAATGGCAGCAATCACAAACATGGGCAATTGCACTGCCAAGGCAACAATATTCGTATAGGTAACTAGATCCTTATGGATATTACGTTTAGCATCTAATATCTCCAAGAAACACGTCCATTCAATTTTTTCTCCTTATTATCCACCAGAATACTACAAACCTACCTACTACTCCAAGGATGGATCAAAGTCATCATGCACATTTGCCAATAGCTAGTCCATCAAATCCCCTTTCCAATCCTTTGCCACTAGGACCACCACCCATTATATAAGGGGAATTACTATCGTAACCACAACATAGGATAATTTCAAGGGTAGTGAACATAAAAGTAGAGGTTCCTACCAGCAACACTAAGGACCAGACAAAGAAATGTCCTTTCTTTAGGACAAGTCTAGAAAAGGCTAATAGAGTTAGATCTTCATAAGATCAACTTTTCCTTGAACAAATCCACCTACCAACAACAAGCTTCTGACATCGTTCAACAATAACATGTAAATTATTAGGCTTATAGAAATAGTTACAGACTAGATTAAGGCAGGGCCACTTCCTAAGAAGAGAATTAATCCAGGAGTTTCGTTGATGTATTTATAAGTAGCTGAAATTTTCCATGCAAAGCTCTACTAGACTTATGTTCTAGGATGAATTTGATCTTTTACGAAAGATATCAAGCATGGAACCTCCCACCATTGAAGGAATGTAATATCAGTTTAGAGCTTGCAGACCAATCTTTTGTCATTTCCTTGGGACATATTAATGACATGATGACCACTATCAATGGGTGGTCTTATTTAGCAAACTTTCTACTAATTGATGTGAAAGATGCTACTAAGGAATTACCAATTATCATGGGGAGATCATGGCTTAGCACAATTGATTCGAAGCTAAGTATGAGAGATCTATATATTGAGATCTCTAAGAAGGATAAGCATGGAGCCATACACACATAGTGAAATCCATGTAATAATCCTAAAAGAAAAGGGTGCAATCTTGGGCTAATCATTCAAAACATCAACACAATTACCATACTAGTCCACAACAATAGTGAAAAAAAAGTGTGTGCAAAAGAAAGAGTAGGGGCCACCAAATCAAAAGACACCCTATGGCCAACAACTGAGAACCTTCAACTATCCAAAATATGCATGGAACAATCTAACTCATTTATTAATTCCCATTCTCAAAAAATGACTCCAACTAAGGATCCAAAAATGAAATTAATAAATCATAATCATACATCAATAGGAAAAGAAACTAAGGACTAGATGATTAAAACTCAACTACCATTAAGATAACCTAAAGTGAATCAATAAATATGGTAAGTGAATCACCTAAAGTGTATGATCTAGGAGACCTAGGAAGCATTTTCCAAACACTCACCCATGAGTTTAGTCATGGAGAAGACACTATACTCTGATTCTAGGATCAATAAGTGCTTTTCCACATTTTTTATTTTACAATTCTTTTTACTTTTTCTATTTCTTGATAAAATTTTTCCTATTCTTTTAGATCTTTTACATTCTTTGACATTTTCTTATTCTTTCATATTTTTCATTTCTTAAATTTTTCATATTCTTTAACATTTTTTATTCATTACACATTTTTCATACTATCTTTTTCATACTTTGTTTCTATTTCTTTTGTACATAATTTTTGATTGTTAATAAGACATTAATAATTTTTTATTATTATTAAGACATATTAAGAATAAAGGCAATATGTAGTCCAATAAGCTAAATATTTCCCTATATTATCAAGTCACAAAGGAAAAATTATTCGAACAGTGAGCCCACACCATCCATTCCATTAATAAGTGGTTCTTACCATGGCCATAATGATATTCTTTTCTATCATACAACTAAGAATAAACCTATGATCAATATGCTTGGACTGAAAAGTGAAGAACCAAGTGGGAATGTAAAGCATGTGACATCAAAGGATTTTGTGCATTCTTTTGGATTAATGTTGTGAATTCTATCATGTTGCTAAGGTTGTATTAGTAGATCTAACAAAAAATGGGAGTAAGAGTAAAATAAGTGCTACCTTGAAAGGTTGCCATAAGAAAAAAATAAAAGAGCACAGAACAAATTTCTGAGGGTGCCACTAGAAAGACATGTTACCCATGCCTAAAGGTATGCAGCTTCCTAGAAATCACAAAAAATAAAAAAGTGCCATGAATAAACTCCTTTCTTCAACAATATGCCAAGTGATGATACTCCTTGCAAATGTGGTAGTCTTATAACTGTAATTCCAAGAGATGAAATGATGCGATGTTACTGGAATGTGGTCTGGACTTGGTTTGAATCTTGGATAGAAAGGTTAGTAATTACTTTAACTACTAATAAAATAAAAAACTTCATTATACCTATGGTAAGATACCTCACATCCCAATTTCTACAATTCCTTCTAAATCCATCTCATCTCACTCTAAGAATAGTCATAACTTATGATTTTGTATAACATAGTGCAATTTTCTCAATTTAGTAGTACCAACATGTGTGTTTTGCTAAACAGGTATGTGTTACATTCAACTCCTTAAGTGCCTAAGGACACTTTTAGGCATGGTTATACAAGGGAATTAAGGATTAGAGCCTGCTTTGGGAAGGACCCACTTGTATAACTATTGTACCTTATACCTAGTAAGTGATTCCACATCATCTTAAGCCTTCCACATAAATAAAGCCTTTCCATATCATTTACACTATCTGTTCTGACAACATGGATTCATTACCCTTATTATCCCTCTTATGAACTTTCATAGCCCAATATTCCTTCTTTACACACTATTTATGCTAAATTTTTGATGAAATATGCATCATCTATCATCCAAGATCCTCTAATTCTACTTTAAACCTTCCTCACATACACAGAGAATTGCTCTTTATTTGTAGGACTTCATGAAAACTAAAAAATTTTGGGCTTCGATGTTGAGTCTACCTTGATATTAGATCCCTAATATCAGATCCTACAAATAGTATAAATAGGCAAACACTTGTGTAATTTTCCTCATGCTTTCATTTAAGCCTAAGGATACTTTTGTGTTTTTCTTCTTTGATTTAAGCTTTGACCTCCTAACTTTCCCAAGCCATATATTTCACATTACTACTTTGATTTTCATGATTTTTGAACCTATCTGATCCTAGAGTGCTCATCTTGATCATGGGATATGCTAGTGAGGAAAATATGAGATTTTTTTCAAAAATTGCTAATGTCTGAAAGGTATTTTAAGGGTAAGGATGAAAGGAAAATTGAAAATTTTAATGAAAAATCAATCATATTAATGCCAAAACACTTAAATAATGTCCTTAAGGAACCATAACCATCATTATGAGCCACAAATATGAACAAAATAGACAATTGTGAAGGATTATAAGAAAATCAATACTTATGGGGAAAGTTTTTGAAATTTTTCTAACTTTGCAATCACAATAAACTAACTTAATGTAATTAAGGGTATGAATAAGGTTGAAATCATTAAGAATATATGAGAATTCCTTAGTAATTATAAACCCTTGAATGATTGCAAATGGTCCCAAAGAGAGGAGCACAAGGAGGACCACACAATGTGCAAGCAAATATCTAAGAGGCCAAGTTAGAGGCCGAACAGGAGGACAAGAACTAGAACATGAGGAGCAGGAAGCCTAATCATTTAGTATCCATCAAGAAACTCTTTCTACAAGACAATCAATCCTAGGAGAGGTAGAGGAACTGCAAGTGCAAGAACAATGCCTTATGTTGTTACAAGACTACCTCCAACCTATTTAAGAGAGGTCAATCCTGACCACAATCATAGAGATGAACTTTGGATCATTTATGGAATTTACTTAAGAAGTAGTAAACACATAGTGGCCTATCCTATCTAATAGTGACAAATGGTACCTTGGAGAAACCTATCAGTTTTGGCACAATAAGGAAGAGGGCACCATAATCAACATTGAAGGAGTCTCAGTCTCATACTTAATCAAGGCAATAGTAGAATTTCTAAATATACCAAATGAAAGGATGTAAAAAGCACATCTATCCACAAGATCAGATGCTGAAATTAGAAAATTATGGATAAAATAGATATATGGAAAGGAAGATAAGGGATATAGTGAGCTAACTCTAGAGGAGTGAATCTATTTCAAAATTGGCACCTATCACTTGTTCCCAACCAAAGGACTAAATAGGTTTTCCACCTATGCAAATAGGGAAAGTGCAATCCTGATGGGGAAGTACAATGTCAATATTGTACAACTCTACTTTATGAACATTTAGAGGCGATTTGAAGAAAATAAGGTAGGGAAGCCAACACTTTCATTCCCTTGCCTTTTCAGGAAGCTATGCAAACGAGCTGCATTTGAAGCATATACCAATGATGTTTTTAGGAGAGTCCAAAATGCTTCATATGTTTTATTTCTTAAACTAGCACCACCCATAAAGGTTCAAGGTGAAGAGTAACAAGAACAAGAATAAGAGTAAGAGCAACAACAATAGCAATAGCAACAATAGTAAAAGAAACATGAGCAACAATAATAGCAGTAACAATAAGTCCCATCGCCACCGTTGCAAGACTATAGACTATCCATGAGTCATCTGCAAAAAATTGCAAAGACCATTAGCTGGGAAACAAGGGAGGAAGCAAACCTCTATAGAGTTATCAATAGTTACATACAACCTACAGTTTCAATAGATCTTGGAAGTGGAAAAATTTCACTACAGTAATGAGGAGGGGATCAATGGTCGCAACAGGTCTCTAGAAACATTGTATCATTCCAAGTGGTTCTAAGGACTAGAGAAGGAGACATAGTTATACTAATATAGCAATAGGATGCAATGGAAGTAGTAGAGATGATCACTGATCACATTAAAGAATCTTTCAATGTACCTATTGTGCCACCGGAAAATCTAACTAGAGCCAAAGATGCTCACATGTTAGCTGAAACCTCAATGACTCCTGCTAATCACGAAGATGTGCTTGATCGACTGTTGCAAAATAGGTAAGTATTAATAACACTCTTTGACATCCTAAGTGATTTCATTGCAGTGAAATTAGAATTAATTACTACCAAAGATAAACTAGTCATGGCAAAGACTAGGGTAGAGCATGCAAAAGCAAAAATCCATATACTCCAAGAAGAGCTTGTAGCCCTCAGAGTTGAACATAGAGATCCCACAAAATTCATTGCACCTAACCAAATAGAGTAATTAAAAATAGAGCTGATGAATAGCTTGATTGAGAAAAAAAATGGTAATGGAGAAGGAGAAAGTAGTGTGGAATTCCTCTATAGTAGAAGCACAAATGTGTGCACATCCTAAGGCACTCACCATAGTCCAAGAAGAAAACAAATAAATTGCTGCTGATAATATGAAGTTGACCACTATAGAAAAATAGAAAAACATCTTAGAAGAAAGCATCCACTAGTTAAAAGAACAACTAGTGAGGGTCAACTAAGACATGAGTTACCTCACAAGAGAAAATAAAATCCTCTCCATGGAAGAGGTATGTGTAATCCATCAAAAGCAACCATTGAAATCAACACATGATAGAACAAGGCAAGGACACACAAAAGGCTCAAGAAACACTTTCGTGATCAAGTGGGTATGTACAAGTAGATCAACAAGAAAGATATCTAAATGGTCAAAGCCAGACTCAGCTCCATATCAGCACAAAATCTTGACTAGAAACTCATCTTGGATAGCTATGCCCACGTTTACCAAGTGAAATTGAAGAACAAAGACCTAGAAGTTGAGGACCTGAAAGAGTACATGGGGTTAGCTAACCTTAGTTATGCTAACTTGGCCATGTTAACAGTAGGTAGGCCTAGAAAAAAAATATCGTAAAGATGCTTTACAAAAACTCCAAGTGGAAAACCTTGAATTATAAGTAGTTAAGGCTAGCTACAAGGGAAGAAAGATGTAGTAGCAAACCTAGCTAGAAGGTTATCTGAAGATCATGAATTACATGAGAAGGCTAGAGCATTTGAAAAGGAGAGGAGGTAGTTTGCAACCTTACATGTTAAGTCTAGTCATATGTTTTCACATCTGCCATGCCCATGGGGTGTACTCACTTCATTACACATTGGATAACAATCATGGATGGTACATGATCCAAGAATGGAGGAGGAAAAGCTTCAGGCACTCTTGAATTAATACAAGTTCCAAAAGCCTAGTAACAAGGGGAAGCAACTGATGAAAGAGCCACTACCTAGACTACATTGAACTTCACCAAATTTTGATTTTTGTTTTTTTGTTAGGAGTGTCATGTCATGTCCTATGTAAATTTTTTTGTAAAACACCACTACAACATTAGAAGAGTCATGTATATAGTACATAGTGTCATGTAAATCTACCTCTCAATTTTGTAAGGAACTTTATTCTCATTTTTTTAACTCAAGGATGAGTTTTCAGTCAGTCGTGGGGGTATGATAAATCACAATTTTTTCTAGCTATGATATTAGATCCTTGATACTAGGCACAAGCTTCAATGTTGGATATCTAATATTTCTCCACACATGCCCACCTATTAATAAGACACTTAGGTGCATAATAGAATAACTTTTCATTCCATCCTTAGGTAGACTCTTGCAGTTTGTTTTTGTAGCTTTACTGATAGAGTGAATGCTCATAGTGTGATGTTGAGTAGTTTTCTAAAATCATTATTTGAGTGGAGTGTACTTGGGCATAGTTCATGATGGAAATAGAGATCAAGATTACTTTCCATCATTGCAGCATACACTTAGCTTTATTGTTTTACTTAGCATAATTCTTACTATTTTCCTAATTTAATCATTTACATTTCTAAGTACTTTACTTTCCTTGTTCATAGTAATGTGGAATGAGTACGACTAGTTTCGAGTATTAAGTGTAATCATTTGCTAACCTAGTAGTGGTTTCACTTGATTTTCCTAGTAGTAAACTCACTTGGTAATCTGAGTAATGATTACATGAGCCTAAGGCATGTACACTAAGCTAGGAATAGATGCTTATCACTCTAGGCTATAGTAAATTGCTTTATCATTTTCCTTAGACTTAGCACTATTTTCATACTGTACCATCATAGCTAGGAGTTATGGCCTACCAACATCAATATATCATACACCTCACTTAGAGCTAAACCATACATATAGATTATACTAGCTCAACATGGGAAGACAACAATCCCAAACTTTAACCAATTACTAGCATATTCACATTGCCTCATCCATGGATTATGATCAGGCTACGCATGAACACTTGTATCTTGTATGGTTGGGTGTTGGATTACTCCACTTCTCATCACCATCACTCCAAATGATAATCCCTAGGCTATAGTCTTCTTTAGTAGCTCATAATTACTATGGTGGCAATGCATGTATATATAATGACCATCATCAATCATACTTACGAGTCCATTGGTAAGCAAGAGTGAAACCCAAGAATACATCATCTTCCTAGCTTTGTTAAGTTAGCTACATGAGGTTTTTTTCTATTCACCTCTATGAAGAGCTAAATCTTTGTTTATTTGTAAATTCATTCTATCATCTTCAATTATTTTCTCCCATCATTTTAGTCTTTCTTTCAATGGATTTCTTAGAATAGGAATGTATCAACTTTTTTTATAGGCTTGTTCTCTAATCTTTGTACATGCCTACACCCTCTAAGACACCATTCTTATAACTTATCTAGATAAAAAGCCATTCCAAGTATTTCTCTAATGTTTGTATTGTGTAGTTTATCTTTTATAGTAACATTCAATATTAATCTAAGCATTCATATTGTTGCCCCATTGATTTGTTTTCATGCCTCTTTTGTACCATCGTTAAGCACATTATAAAATAAAAAACCTAATTTCTTGGTACCTTACAGAATTTTTCCTTTATCTTTATTTGGATTTTCTTATTACATAAAACATCTCTAGCATGTCTCCATTTTGACTATTCTACCCCAATCCTATTTCTTATATCTTTATCAATTTCACTATTTGATTAGAGTATTGAGAAAAAGAACTCATCTATGAGATTTAGTATAATTTAACTACTATTTGTCAACCTCACACTAACCCTTCTTACTTTTTGTATTTGGGCTCTAGATCCACATCAAGACCTAAGAACACATGCTTAAATTATATAAAAAATATTTTCAATATAATGTAACATATACAATAATAATATACACTTAGAATAACAAAAGAAAAGTTATAGGTTCAAATATATTTCTTGTTGAATGGCCAAGCACAACTAAAATACATGTGGACCTATTGACAAGTGTTCTTCATCCTATGGAAATTTGGTAATAATTCTAGTGGTATGCATTTATTTTACATTTTCTAAACTTTTTCATTAATTGTTTTTACGTAATTTCAATTATTTCAACTTATTTTCATATACTATATATTGATATTGGGTCACAACTCTCTTATGGTTCTATGGTATGAGTTGCAAACTTGTTTCTTATTTAACTTGCATAGTTTTGTATATCTTGTTGGTTCTATATGAGTGGTGAGGTACCCCTACGTGCAACCATACGAATCACAAAGTGTTCACGCATGACTCAGTGGAATTCCATAGACTTTATCATTTCTAGTGCACTAGCCCTTTAGGAAGTGAATCTAGCCTTAACGTTAATCGTTGTCCTTCCAATTACACTTGTGATGCACGTTGGTATGGTTAAGTGTAACTGAGGCATCTGATTTTTATCATGTTGTATTTTATGTTTTAGGTGCTCGAAATGTAGGTAAAAAGAATTTGATTAACTAATCTAAATTAATTAACCAACAACTATTAAACTAATCCTAACATAAGTATCCATTCCCACTTTTCGTACACATTCTGAACCCACGTATCCACTGCTAGGTGATCAAATGTTACACTACTGGGCATACCAAGTAATAATATTGCTAGGATTACCAAGTGAATACATGTTATGCTCAAAGTGGTTGTACTTATGGATTTAATCTATCTAGCTTAATAATCTCATTAACTCAATTGCTAGAAAATAATTGTGAAATAATTTAGAATAATTAACAAATAATTAAAAACATTGAATGCATAAATAAAAAGAGCTAATCTATCCAAAGTGTTGCAAGGTTTATCATAAAGCTCATCTATATTGCCACACAAACTATCGTGCTTAGGTACAACAATGCTCAAATAAAGATCCATATACTCAATGACTTCTACTATGGGCACTCAAGGAAAAAATTCTAACTTTCAAATGGAAAAAATGCAAGAGCTTCACTACAATTGAAATCTAGACTCTCATAAATGTGATGGGTAGGCACGTATTTATAGGTGATGGATAGACACTGTGTTGACGAGGCATTGTCGACATAGCAAAATGCATTGATAAGGCCTCGTGGATGAGGCCTTGTCAATGCCATCAACGTAGTTAACTAATGACGACTCATCATACGCCCACAACTAAATGAAAACTCGTCCTCAAGTTCTTTTACAAAATTTGAAAGGTATGGGATTATTGATTGACTTTTATTTTAACAAAACAAACTTTACTAACTTGATAAAAAATGGAGTGCCCTAGTGTACAGATCAACACATTACAAAAATGGTAATGTTTAGGACACAAAGTTGAACACCATGACATAACTCATTAAAAATTTGGACAACACAGTCCTTAATGATGTGAAGCTTGTTGGAGAATATCAAATGCTCCTAGGTAGTGGTGGTTCCTGAGGATCCAAGGGACCTTCACCAACTTCACGCACTGGTAGTGGTTGATATTGTGGTTGTCTTGCTACTACTACGACTTCAGGTGGGAGGTGGAAAGCATCCAGTAGTGCTTTCATTTTCTCCCGCTTACTCTTGGGATCATGCACCATCCATGCAACTTCCCGAATATGGGTTGGAATGAGCACCTTCCAAGAACACAAGATCATTGGAAACAACTCCTTAACATTGACAAACCAAGCAGCAAACTATTTTTGTTCAATGTCAAACACTCACACTATGTTCTTTAGCTCATGGTAGTCATTCATCCATCTGGCTAGGTCCTCGACGATGGATCGTTAATCTATGAATTTCCCTTTGAGGAATTTGAGTTCAATGTTAGTAGTCTTAAGCTTTTTCTTGGTGTCTTTGTGGTTTTTGAACTTGGCCTTGTATAACCATGGCCATTCGGCTGTCAGCATTGCTAGGTTTGCATAACAAAGATTAGCCAACTCCATATATTTTTTCTACTTTGTTGTAGGCATCAATCCCATCAAAGATGGCCTGCCACATCTTTCTTCCTTGCTGGAGTTGCTAGAGGGCTTCATTAACTTTAGCCTCTACTATTTTGATTTTTTTTCATTAATTATTTTTGCAAGGAAACCTGGTCCCTGTAGTGATTTTTCACCCTTTCAAACTTGAGAGCTTCATTCTTTCAGTCGGAAATTTCAATGATAAAATTTTGTCACAAGGCGCGCCCCTCCTCCATTGATAGATTTTGATTCTTTGCAGCTAATTTTCTCAATTCAGTGTTGACCCTCGTAAGTTGCTCTTGCTATTGATGAATGAATTCCTACATTTGATCTCCTTGAGCATCAACATTTTGCAGGCGATGATTTTGTGCAATTAGTGTCTCATTTTCTTAGCACATCTGATTTAAGTCCTTCTTAATTGAATGTGTTTTAGCTTCTACCATGGATTGTTTGAATATGGCCATTATTGCTTCCTCCTCAACCTTTTGAAGTTGTTCCTAAAGTTGTTTTAGAGCTTCATCTCTTATCATTACTAGGCTAAGGATAGTTTACTTTGCAAGTTGGGCATGAAGTTCAGCAACCTTGAAATAAATTGAGAAGTGTTTCAAGCAATTGAAATTAGTTCCACAACTAATTTTTTGAAACAAATTTTTTGAAACAAATTGAAATTAGTTGTGGAAATTGAAACAATACCTTTCTCAAGCAATTGAAACAAATTGAAATTAGTTGTGGAAATAAATTAGTTTGTGGTGCCCATGATAAAGATCTTACCTCCAGTAAGTGCAAGATCGAAAAATGGAGTGATTTGGACAAACAATTTGAAATTTATGGGCTTTGGAAGGTTTTGGGCTCTAAAAAATTACAAAAATTCCCCATGTGTTATGAGAAAATGATATAAAATTTCAAAGTATCTGGTGGTATATATAGTATTTTTGTATTGTGTCTACAAGGCCTCAACGATAGGGCCTCATTAACAAGGTTGGCTGCATCGACGAGGCCTCAACGATGTAGCTGTTGACCACCATTGATTTCCATTGACTTTGGTCAAACTTTCAAAATACAAGGAATTTTTTGATGAAACTGGAATCAAATGATAGCTTAAAATACCTAGTATGAAATCATGAGAAGAGGGTGTTGAAGTTCATAAATTTGAAAAAATGGAGAAATTTGATTTAATGAATGAATGCAATGAAAGATTAAGGAGTATTAAGTAGTTTACACAATGGAAAATACAAAATATAAGATTGTAATGATGTCAAAGGTAAATAACCTTAACTAATCAAGCCAAAAGCTATGCAAGTGGGTCCTCCCCATAGTAGGCTCATGCCCTTTTTCCCTTGCATAACCTCAACTAAGGAGTCCATGGGCCCCATAGTCGATTTAATGATCATGACAAGGACCAACCCAAAAGAATCCACTTGAGAATCCCAACACATCAGAATAAGACATAGAGCATAACATAGAACCCAACAGTAAGGTGAGTTATGGCAACATAGGTGGATGATAGAGAAAGTGGAATGGAGTTCCAAATTGAGGTCATAAGAAGTCCCTTATGGAATTGTTGTTAAAGTAACCTGAGAAGTTTCATCCTTAGTCCAAACCAAAACCATTCTCTTTTAATGACTTCGCATCACCATTCTAAGACCAATCCATCCACTCAAGACACAAGAGCACCCCTATAAGACAACCACCATTCCACAAAGAGGAGAGAGAGGTAGGAAGTGAGGGAGAGAGAGGGCCTTAGTTAGAGGGGGCCTTCAAGCATAGATGTATGTCTTTCAAGTCTCATAATCAGTGCTTGTAGCCCTTTTATTTGTCCAAGGGGTGTGCTTTGAATTTTCATTATTTTTATTTCTTTCTTTCTTTTTCTTTTTGAAATGGGAACCACACCATGTGAGGACTTATTCTTGTCGAAGGGGTGTGCTTTAAATTCCCATCATTTAGGTTTTATTTTTTTTAATGATGGAAACCACACCATGTAATAATGTTATTTGGCTTCCTATCATTGGGTAGTATGGAATGGTAACAAGTTTACGAAAAACACTCAAGCACTTAAGCAAGAAGAATAGTACAAAGAGTATTGAATCCCCTTGAAGTCATACCCTTTACAAACCTTTGGGTCCTTTCTAATTCTAGAACTACCAAGGCCACTAGTTGATTAAAATTTTCTTAAATGAAAAAGGAACCTCAAATTTCTGAAACAAGGAAAACCATAGAGTTCTTTGAATGGGTGGATGACATGGACTCACTGCCTGTTCCATGAAAAATAAGCCTTGTTAAAGTCATCAGACGTTAGGATTCAAAAATAGAAACCAAACAACAATCACACATTAAGCACAAACCATCATTAGTAAACAACAATAACAGCATTTTGTCCTATGACAATAAAGCAGATTTATTAGCAAAAATGAGAAAATATCACACTTAATCAAAAGAAACACAAGAGAAAAAATAAAGTAAAATATATAAGAAAGTGTAAAATAATCAAGAAAATTTTAAATGTACTAAAAATGGTATAAAATTAGAAAAATTTGAGAATAAAAAATTTCTAAAATCAAAAAGGTGGAAAACAAAAAGGGTAGAAAAACTAAGAGTTCATGGTAATGGTTAGCATGGATGGCCATCTCCCCCACAACTGAGTTGGAAGAAGGAGATCTAAAAAATAGAATGTGGATGTCCATCAGGTGAGGCATTATTTACACTAGCTAATCTTAGTTCTAAGAAAGGTTTGACTTGTTGGAGATTGACTAACTACTTTTTAATTGGGCTATCAAGTTTGTAAATTATCATGGTCCCAAAGGAAAATGTTTGATCAATTATATAAGGTTCCTTCCACAATGTTTGAAATTTTATCTTTTAAGGTACATGTGTGGGGTTCCAGTAGAGGACCTTATCTCTTGGTTGAAACCTTACTTTCCTAATTCTAAGGTCATGGTGTTGCTTGCTACATGTCTTGTTCACCTCATTCAAAGATAGGGCCACTAATTGATTTTCATCTAGCACTTTCAGATTAATCAATCTCTCCTTTTGTGCTAAACTTAGGTCAAGGTTTAGATCATAGGCCATTGAGAGTGTACAGAGTTTAGATTGAATTGGAAGTGTTGGAAGTTGTTCGTACACTAACTCATAGGGAGAATATCCAATAGGAAGTTTCCAAGTTGATCGATATGCCTAGAGAGCATCATTAAGTTTTGTGCTCCAATCCTTCCTATATTTGCTAATGATTCACGTTAATATTTTTGTAATCTCCCATTTGGTTACCTCTACTTGACCATTGGCTTGGGGTGGTAGGATGTTGTTAATTTATTTTCTACCCCCAAGTGTTGCATTAATTTTCTAAATGTGGTACCTATCAAATGAGTCCCATTATTAGAAATTAGTGAATGCAACACCCCAAACCTATTGACAATATGTTGTTGTATAAATCTAGCGGTAGTAGATGATGTGCAGTCTATAATGGCTATCGCTTTAGCCCATTTTGTGCAATAGTCAATTGCTACTATAATATATGCTTTCCTATTAGACATGGATATTATGGAACCCATGAATTCAATGCCCCATATGTCAAAAGGTTCTAGTGGTTGAACCCACTATTGAGGACCTTCCATACGAGTGGTCATTCCCCTGTCATGTTGACACAATGCACAAGACTTGACAAACTAGTGGACATCCCTAAATATTATGGGCCAATAGTACCCTTCCATTAGGATTTTTATGGTTATGCATCTCCCTACATAGTGGCATCTGCAAGGTCCTTCATGAGCATCCTAGAGAATGCATAGTTGATCTTTGTCAAGGACACACCAATGGATCAAGCCATCAGCACACACCTTGTAAAGGTGTCCATTAATTTTCATCAAGTATTTGAATTAATGAATAAATTTTTGTTTTTTCCTAAAATCCAAGTCTTACAGCATCTCTTGAGTGAGAATATATATGAGGATGTCATTATACCATAGTGCTTTTTTAGGCGTTTGTTCATTTATTACTCTAGTACAGAGGAGTTCATCTAGAAATTGATTAAAGTGCGGGCTCTCCTTCTCTTTGTTATCCCATCTTAAGCAAGAAAGATGGTCAATGATCACATTCTCATTCCCTTTTTGATCTACCATAGTAATATCAAATTCTTGCAAGATCACAAGCCACCGTATAACACAAGGGCTCATCGTCGGCTTATTCATAAGAAAGTGAATTGCACTATGGTTTGTGTGTACAAATACTTTGTAATCAAGCACATAATGTCTAAACGTTTCTAGTGCATACACCATTGCAATTAATTCTTTCTCCATGTTGGTGTAATTTAATTGAATTGTGCCCCGAAAATGCTTCGACTCTTGTAGTGGATATAATATGGAAGTTTCTTATCATATATTTGCATGAGCATGGCTCCCAAAGCATACTTAGATGCATCTATCATGATATGGAATGGTTTGAACCAATCATGTGCTTGTAGGATTGGTGTTTCTAAGAGTTTCTCTTTTAATTATTGGAATGCATGTTCACATTCTTTAGTCCATATGAAAGGTGCCTCTTTCTTTGTAAGTTCTACCAATGATTTAGTAATCCTAGAGAAATTCTCAATAAAGTGTCGATAGTAACCAGTGTGTCCAAGGAATGATTAAACATCTTTAACGATCTCTGGTTGGTGTATTATTCCTTGGATGATCTTTATCTTTTCTAAGTCTACCCTAATCTCTTTCTATGAAATTCAATGTCCTAGCACAATGCCTTCTTGAATCATGAGATGGCTTTTTGAGCCATAGGTTTTTCTCAACACATCTCCTTAGTACTTGCTCAAGTTGGTCCAAGGCTTGCTCAAATGTAGCTCTGTAGGTGGAGAATTCATCCATGAAAACTTCAACACCACTACTGATTTGTTGTTGAAAGATACTAAGGACCAAGTATTAAAATGTTGCAAGGGCATTGCATAGGCCAAATGGCATCTTACAATATGCAAAAGTCCTCCAAGGACTTGTGAATGTTATCTTGGCTTGGTCTTCTAGCGCAATTTGGATTTGATTATGGCCACTATAATGGTCCAAGAAACTATGATAACAATTCCTAGATATGGTGTCTAATACTTGATCCACAAATGTCAAAGGAAAGTGATCCTTAAATGTTTCCATATTTAACAACCTAGAGTCAATGCAAACCTATCATTTACCACCCTTCTTTGGTACACTTATGAGTGGGCTAACCCACTCACTATCCATGATTGAATAGATAAACCCTGTATCAAGGAGTTTCTCTATTTCCTCCTTAATGATTGCTTCAATTTGGGGTTTAGCTGCCTCTGCAGTTGCCTTCTAGGCTTCATGGCTGGATTAGTGTATATGCGATGCTGGCATATCCTTGGATCGATTCCTGTTAGTTCTGGATATGACCAAGCGAAGGCTATTGACAATTTATTCACCACCTTCAACAACTTTTCTTTTTGTTTACGAGCAATTTGGGCATTAATGATGACCAATTTACCATTTTTTAAAAATACATACTCCATTCTGACTAGTAAATTTTTTAGTTCTATAGGCTCCTGCTTGAAGTGATTAGCGATCTCCAACTTTCCCCAATAGTTATCATCATCTTCATTAGAGAGTTGGGAATGGGCTTATTCAATTTTGTCCATGCCTTCTACATATGCATAAGTTAAACTCTTAATTGGTTCCATGCATATTTTGCTGCTATCTGAATCAGCTATCAACCACTAGGTGCCCTCCTACTTTGTGGCTACTGTGTATAGACACCATTGAATATTATCTTATTGCACACATTGATTACATGCCTTAATGTATGTGCTTTTAATGGACCAAATATTTTGCACAAAATTACACCTATTATCATTGTACTTGATGCATGGAATACACTTCTTCTCAATTTTTCCTAACTCATTTTCCTTAGATATTTCAAGAGATAGGTTCCTTATACCCATTCATGCATTGACTATGCTTAACCAAGCCCTTCCCATGATGATGGAAAAGTCACTTTTGTAGTTGTCCACCTTGATTACCAAAAATCAATAGGATAGGACCACCCACAAACTATGGTCACAATGTCCTCTACTAATCCCAAAGGGACTGTAATCGACTGGTCTAATAATTCTAAACAAATGTTCCTCTTCTCAAGAGGTGGTAGGTTCTAAGCTTTGTACATATCATGGGAGATGAGGTTAACTCTAGAACCAAAGTCAAGAAGAGCCTTGCATGGCTCATGTCTAGCAATCTATATAAAGATGAGTAGACTTCCTAGATTACATCTTTTTGTAGGAAGGCTTCCAGCCTTGATCCAATCAGAAACAGCATGAGTTAGCATTACAGTGTAGATCCTAGGTAGCACTTGGTTTGAAGGATGCTTGAAGATATTTGATGTAGAGGATGAGGGTACTTGAGATGCAGAGTAATCAACCAGAGTAGATTATGAGGGCTAGAGAGGACTGCTAGGCTAGAAGAAAGGTTTTTTCCTTGATCAATTATCTAGACCACTTGGTTGAAAATCTAGTTGTGAGTGTATAGCCCTTGTAGCATTTTATTGCTATGGCTATGGAGGAATTTCACCTTGCATGAATGGAGTAGGAGGTAACTGAGTTGAAGATGGAGGTGTAGGTGCAATAGGATGTGGAGGATGATAAGGATATGAATATGGGATTTCCCCTCAAGTAGATAGTGAATGTGTTCGATGGTACTCTGGAGGATAATAGTGATGCTAGAATGATGCATAACTTGCTAAACTTCTAGGGGATACGAGTTGCTGAACATAGTACCCACATGGATTTGGTTGTCTATAAGGGTACTACTACCTTGGTAGTGCCATTCCCCATGATTGTGGTTGGTACCATTGTTGGTATTATTCATAAGGTTGTGGAGGAGTTCCACTTGGGTAGTAAGCTTGTTGTTGCTGGTGGAACTATCTTGGACTACCTTACGGATAAGGCAATCATCTTGGATCTTGTCTACATGCTAGGTGAGGGTTCAATGCGTATACTCCAGACTCTTGTAAGTGCGACACCATAGGGCAACATTGCTTGGAATGTTCATATTAACAAATGTCACATTCAATTCCATCATCAAAGTCAAACTCCACAACTTCCTCTACTATAGCAGCTTTGCCCTTACCTCTTTGGTAGGCACATTCAGCTTCTTTTCATCATCTATGATTACAATCACTATTTTTCTCTTTAGATTCCTTAGCAATCTTCAAAGCAGCTTTAAAATTTTCATCTAAAGAGTTCCATAACTTGTCAACCTTGGCTGAAATGTCAAAAATAAATTTTTGAACAGGTAAGGTTTTTCTCTTCACCACTTCATTAAGTGGTGAGTCCTCCTCGTTAAAAAATTGAACCTCTCATTTTCTGAAGGATGGGTCCCTATTATATTCTTTAGCACTCTCCCTTTATCATAGATCTTCTTCTTCTTTTGCTACCTTTTTAATTAGCCTTTGTATCTAATGAGCTCTCATTTTAGATAACCTCCCTTGGGCATACACCCCAAGGGTTCTTCTTGTTTCTGCCTTGAGCCCATCTATGATGTGGCAAAGTTATTTCCTCTGAGAGTAACCATGGCTAGGACATCTACGTAGGAGTGAATAGTATCAACCCATAGTAGCATCTAAGGGTTCATGTGTTCGTTATTTCCATCCTTGGATTTTCCTTCTCAAATTAGACACTCTAGAGTATGTTTGATATTTGTTATAGAACAGTTCTGACATGGTACTCCATCTTTGAATAGATTCTGGTTCTAAGGACTGGTACCAACTTTCAACTTCCTTAACGAGTGTCCTTGGAAAAAGCTTGATTTTCTACCATTTACTCTTGATGTTTTATAAGGCACAGGCATCTTGAAAAGTTTACAGATGTGTCTATGGATCAAAGTTGTATCCCCCCTCAAATATTGGTATATTGTTCATGTCTTGGCACTTGATCTAACTATCCTTCATATGCCTAGTTGGAATTCTTACTACCTCTGCAATGTTAAGCATACTTCGAGTTGATAGTAAAGGTTCTTCATCATCATTGCGTTGATGATGCTGATGATGGTTTCAACCATGCCTTCAATTTTGTTATCCTTCACGATCATTATGATTTCGTCAACCACATTCATCATGATTGTTTCGACAACAACCTCTATGAGAACTGTCAAATGAAGAGGAATGTTCAGAATTAGATGAAGAGGATGAAGAGGAAGGTGGAATACCACCACCACCACAATTTCTACCACCACTCTCACACTTTTTATGATCTCCATCATTAGATCCCTTGTTATTGTGATGTTCGCCCAAGTCCCTACTTTGGCTATCATTCTTCCTTGAACTTGATTTATGAATAGTTGATCGTAGGGTCAAGTTCACATCCTCACCATCATTAACAATGGCAGGAGAATCTTCATGATGAAAAGCTTCCAAGGGAGGATCCTCATTATCCTCTTAATCTAGTAGGAACAAGGGGTTTGTGTAATGTTTTCCCTTTGTGGCTTCATGAAGTCTCTCTTGACGTTTATCCCGCTTATGTTGTGTTTCAATGAGATGATAGTTTCAAGTGTCACATCAATCTACAATGTACTCCTTATGAAGATCTACTATGCCCAACTTATTAAGGGTTTTAATTAGCATTCCAGGCACATATCCATTAAGGGGCAAAACAACATTGCCCTCCATATCACACCATCGCATCTATTCATCCTGATGTAGGATGAAGGTGAAATTTAGTACAAACTCATCTAGATGAGTGTATACCACCTTGCATTCTTGTGGGACCAGTGGTTTAGTATCGTCATGCATATGAGAAGAAGAAGAAATTTCGTAAAACAAAATGAACTTGNTACTATGCCCAACTTATTAAGGGTTTTAATTAGCATTCCAGGCACAGATCCATTAGGGGGCAAAACAACATTGCCCTCCATATCACACCATCGCATCTATTCATCCTGATGTAGGATGAAGGTGAAATTTAGTACAAACTCATCTAGATGAGTGTATACCACCTTGCATTCTTGTGGGACCAGTGGTTTAGTATCGTCATGCATATGAGAAGAAGAAGAAATTTCGTAAAACAAAATGAACTTGTTAGTATGCTTTTGTAATTTATGTATAGTGGGAATGATATGACCTTAGGTTCATACAATGATATTAATGATATTCACCTAGACCTAAATAGTGCATGTTTCATAAAAAAAGTCACTAGCGACAATGCCAATGATGAGCGGCAAGTTACCCCTACACCCAACCATACGAATCATGAAGCGTTCATGCATGACTCAGTTGAATTCTGTAGACTTTATCGTTTCCAGTGCACTAGCCCTTTAGGAAGTGAATCTAGCCTTAAAAACAATCATTGTCCTCCCAATTACACTTGCGATGCACATTGGTATGGTTAAGTGTAACTGAGGCATCTAATTTTTATCATTTTGTATTTTATGTTTTGGGTGCTCAAAATGTAGGTAAAATAAATTTGCTTAACTAATCTAAATTAATTAACTAACTACTATTAAACTAATCCTAACATAGGTTTCCATTCCCACTTTCTGTACATGTCCTAAACCCACATATCCACTGTTGGATGACCAAACGTTATGCTACTGGGCATACCAAGCAATAACGTTGCTGGGATTACCAAGTGAATACATGTTACGCTTGAAGTGATCATACTTATGTATTTAATCTATCTATCTTAATAATCTCATAATTGAGAATAATTAACAAATAATTGAAAACATTGAATGCATAAATAAAAAAGAGCTAATCTATCCAAAGTGCTACAAGGTTTATTAGAAAGCTCGTCTTTATTGTCGCACATACTATCGTGCTTAGGTAAAACAATGCTTGAATAAAGATCCATACACTCATTGACTCCTATTGTAGGCACTCAAGGAAACAATTCTAACCTTTGAATGGAAAAAATGCAAGAGCTTTGCTACAATTGAAATCTAGACTCCCATAAATGCAGCGGGTAGGCATTATTTATAGGCGATAGATAGACACCGCATCAATGAGGCATCGTCGATATAGGTCAAAATGCATTGACGAGCCTCGTCAACATAGCCAACCAATGACAACTCATCAGTTCTTATAACTAGCATTACTACCATTAAGGATTGCATCAAAAGTTTCCTTGGGAAATTTGTAGCTTGATATATATTCAGAGGATGGAAGAGACTAAAATATTTGGATAAAGCTATCATGCAATGTACAAAAAGATAGACAAATATGTACAATACAATAATGCTTTTATTACAATTGATCATACCCTTAACAATTGGTAACATTATTAGAGGGCTTTTTCTTTGGCATGCATGAATAGAGTGGCATTATTGTCATTGATGTGGACATGTTGTCATGACTAATAAGTGGTTACATTATGGAAGTTTCAAATGTATTGGTACAATGTTATTGTTGTGCTCAAGAAGAAGATCAAATATTTTGTTATGAGATATAGTCATGGTTGAAAAAAAGCAGAAATCATTATGAGAATAATGACAATATTGAAGAATCTAAAGGGTCTTGGATCTATGATCTAAGCTTTAAGGAAATAAAGAACTTTTTTAGAACAAGCATACTCTTGTAAAACTCTCTTACTTCTATATCTCTATATCATCTATATTATAAATAAATATGTGCTGCTACAATTATATAGGCCTTGATCTCTCAAGAATAGATTTGGAGAGATAAGCATGAATGTAGGAAATCATGGAAATTATCCTTATCATCTTATTTAAGGATCTTAAGGGATGAACTAAACATAAAATTAGATAGGAATTACTTGAATATGATCTCATCTTATTTAATATAGATTTATGAATGAGATCTATCTAATTTTTCTGGTAGAACATCTAGTCATCATATTCCACAGACGTGATAGAAAGTAATACATTATTTTATATTTTTGTTGCAATGGGAAGAACATGCTCTAGTAGCTAGTCCTCTCAATAGATTATAAATGGATAGATGCATTTTGGTCAAGTGAATGATGTGTGTTGACAAGTCTAAATAAGTAGAGTGATAACAATTTATGTTTTTTGTGGAAGTTAGTTAGGCAAGCATAAAAGATTTTAAAATGCTACAAAACTTGGATTAGAAGTGGTAATGTTAGTTGTTACTAATTTTCAAGGTATTTATAACAAATTCATATGTTTGTATTTGTTTAAATTAGTTGTTTTGGTTTGAAGGTTGGAAGAAATGTTGAATTACTATATGGCAGAGGAAGCATTGGGCTAATGGATGTTGTAGCTAACATTGTTTTTAGTAGGGGAGGAAATGTTCTTGGGTAAGATTATGACCTTGGATTCTTATTAAGGTATTTTGTGTGTGAATTTCTTAGTTGATTATTTTTTGTATCTTCAATAATAGAGTGGTACCAAAATTTCTTACATTTGAGTAGGTACTATTCCAATAACAATGATCTTTTGTTAGTGTAGTGTACTTGTACGTATCATACTGATAGTTTAAATATTTTCTTGTGATTTTTACTACACATAGATCATTGGTAAAACAATTGGAAATGTTCATATTGTTAACACTATGCAAAAGAGGAAAGTAATGATGACAGAGTACTCAAATGCCTTTATTGCTTTACTAGGTAGTTGCTATATTTGTATTTTGTTTTGTAATATTTAATGTATTCCATTGTAGTAAAAATAATTTCATTTTCTTATTACTAGGTGGTTTTGGGACCATGGAAGAAGTTATGGAGGTTATTAATTGGACACAACTTGGAATTCATAACAAGCTAGTATGTTTGATGATGTTGTAACATTAGGCATAATTTATCATGATTAATGTTTAAAATGGTTAAAAAAATTTCTTCTTTATTTTAAGGTTGGATTGTTAAATGTTGAAGGTTATTATGACTTTCTGTTGACATTTTTAGATCATGTAGTGAATGTTGGGTTTATTAGTAGTCAAGATCATAATTTTTATTTTTTTTTGCAAAGACATATTTAAGAAATTTAATCAATAAGCTTTTGGTATGAAAATAGTACCAAAGAATTGCATATATTTTTGTTTTCTTTTTCCCTAAATTTTGGTTGATCTAATAAGTAGTGCATCTGATAAATATTTCTAAGAATAAAGAGAGATTAGCTTGGACATAAAGAAAATGTTTTGGTTGAAGAAAATTATGGCTGGATCATGTGTCAACCAAAGCATCCACCATCTTTACTAGAAACTAGATTGAAACCTTTTGAACCAAGTGCAAGCTAGGTTCTTGCTTTGGTGTAACTTAATGACTATAATTAGTTGTGAATGCACCTTAAAGATATTAGCAAAAGGGAACAATTATTCATAAGGAAAAGTGACTATTTTCTTAATAGTTGATGTCATTATATTATTGCTAATGTAAAGATCGATGTATATTTATCATTAATCCTCAAAGAAAAGATAATATGTGGTCCTTATTCATTAAGCATATGTAGGATCACATGAAACAAGTGTAAGTATTACAAATAGAAGATAATCATAAATAGAAAGGGCAACTAATTTTATTAACATTACAAGACAAAATATATGCTAAAGTTTATGGATCTACATCATAATCAAAATCTCTAGTATAAGGACTTGCCAACAACCCTTGATGGAGTGGATGTTGCAAATCTTCCAATGTTAGTCCACCATTAAGTTGAATATTCAAGATGCATAAATCATCTATGAAAGGTAAAGTTCTATTATCAGCTTGCACATTGTTTTTCCAAAAGTAACTTCTATCCCACTTGTTTGTTGTATACACTACTTAAAAGAAAGCAAATCCTGATGGATTGCAAGCACCAAGTCTTCTTTCTATAGTGGAAAATAGATAATAACTCATGCTTATCCAAATAAACCTATCTATGTATACATTTTTCATCTGGCATAGAAGAAATAATCATTATGATTTGTACCTTCAACAAAAGAGGAAGAATTTTCTATCATCAAATATGGATTATGACCAAAATCTCTCCACCATTTAAACCATGCATTATTAGGTATATTAAATAGAATAATCTCAATTTCATAACAAAAACATGAATTTCCAAATTTCTAAAATGGCCACAGCCACCATTTATTGGTCATGTTGCTCATGTTCTGAAGTTAAACATATACTTTGTGGTAATAATTTCTCAATGAATTGATTTTCTCATCCTTATTGATGAGCAGAAATGTATCCCTATGCCCAACCATACAAATACAATCGTGCACACATGATCCAGTCGAACTTCGAGGATTAAGTGCTTATGCACCTACACAGAACAAGAATGAGTTATGTAGTTGTTATCTTCCCAATCTTACTTATAAGGCACAATTGTATGGTTAAGTAAACTTGAGGTATATGATCTTTTATGTTTTTTATATTTTCTATCTTGGTCTCCTAAGTGTGTAAAATGAAAATATTTAGTTAACTAATGGATTTTTGTAACTCTAATGTTAATCAAATCCTAACACCAACATTCGTTCCCACTCTCCAGACACATCCTAAACTAGTGCAACATTACTGGGATTACCAAATGCTAGTCATTACTAGGTTACCAAGTGTTCCACGTATGCTTGAAGTAGTCATGCTAAGTGTGCTAATTCATTAATAATTAATAATTCTATAGAAATAACATTAATTGACTAATGAGAGCATCAAATAACAGTAAATAACATTAAATGCAATAGTTAAGCTATTCTAAATGTTGCAACGTTTATCACAAAGTTCATCTTTATTTCTAGACACAAGATGTGCTTAGGTACACAATGCTCAAATAAAGATCCATTCGCTTTATGACTCCTACTATGGACACTCAGAAATAATTCCAACTCTAGAAGAGAAAAACTACAAAAGTTCAGCTAAAGGAATGAAAAATTACTATCCAAAACCAAGCACCCCTGTCTCTTATTTATAGACAATGAGATAGGCTCTAACATCATGTGTCCGATGTTGCTTGGAAAATCCGATATCACGTATTTGATATCGGGGGTCCGATATCGGGTTGCTTATCTGGTGACTCATCATACCCCCATGATGGAATGAAAACTCATCCTTGAGTTCCTTACAAAATATTGAGAAGGTTTGGGATTATTGACTGAATGACAATTGATGGTGATATGGAATGATAGACTTAAAGTTCCTAGTGAATGGATCAACAAATGTATTACAGCATTGGTGTTCATAGCCATTATGGTGAACAATGTACATAGATGACATCTAGATCCTCATTTGATAGCTTGAAGAGAGAGAGAGAAAAAAAAGAAAATGAGATGCATTTCTGTCGATGTCAAAAATGTGCACACCGTTATTCATCCATGGTCGCATGACTAAGCTTGTTCCTTGCGTAAATGCTCTTGCTCCAGTCCATCCTGAGTGCTCCCTCCTATCCCAGTCCATTGTTCATGTGATCGCCATCTGCACACCTAACACAATCACAAATTAACAAGGATAGATAAGATATAATGTAGTTGATACCTTGCCTCGATATGAAGCACATTGGCTAGGTTGTGGGTATGATAGATATTGGGTTAGAGGTTTGTAACTAATGATTATCCAAGGTGTAGGGGTGAGATAAGTAATGGAATGGAAAATTTTGTGACAAGCCCCCATGACTAAGAGCAAACCTTCAATAGAAATAGGAAGATAAGAGAAATAACAATGATGAAGCCAATAAAAATGCATAGAAGGGAAGAGAAAACAAAAATAGATGTCATGGATGGGTTGAAATGAGAAATAGTTGATTGCAAGATATGTTTAAGGGAAAGAACTTAACAATTGCACCAAAAAGGAATGCCAGTGGATCCTCCCCAAAGTAGGCTCATTCCCTTTATGCCCTAACAAATCCACAAACCAAAGACTCCATAGGCTCTAGGAATGACATATGGAGACAATACTTAAGAATTCACCTACAAGAATTTACCAAAGAATAACAATGCACTGACCAAGATATAGACTAATCATAAAATCAGCAATGAGGTAAAATATGGGAAGTAATATGAAAAGAGAAGATAAAATGGAATGGAATCCTAAAATCAAGGTTGTGTAAAGTCCCTTGTGTATTATGTGGTTAATATGAATTAATAAAATTCAATCCAAATCTAGATTAAAACTAACCACATCTAGTGACCTCGCATCAACATACTTGACCAACCCATCCTCCTAAAGCAACAAGAATGGTTCCACAGAGCAACCACCATCCCAAAAAGAGAGGACCAAAGAAGCAGGAAGTGAGAAAGGACCTTAGTTAAAGAGAACCTTCAGGCATGAGTAACATGTCTTTCCAGTGCCATAACTAGTGCTTGTAGCCCATGTTCCTTTATTATGTCTAAAGAGTGTGCTTTGAATTCCCACCATTTTTTTTAGTGAGAACCACACCATGCAAAGACTTATTTGATTCATTCAACTTCCTAATATTAGTCAATAGTGGAATGGTAGAAAACCTATGAAAAACATCCAAGTACCCAAAAGAATAGCCAACACAAATGCATCGAATCCCCTTGAAGTCACACCCTTTTCAATCCATTTGAATCCTTCATTGGTTTGGAGAATACCAAGCCACAAATTCATTAATAGGTTTGATTAGAAAAAGGAATAGTTAATTTCCAAAACAAAGGGATACCATAGAGTTGAATGGATGCATGGATGACATGGACTCATTGCCTGTTTTATCAAAAGAAACCATATCTTAGCATCAACATTAAAAGTGAAAGGTAAAAATGAAACATTAGCAATAAACACCATTATAGTACAACCCACCATCATGAGCACTTATTATGTAACGAGTGAGAATAATTCAAACAAAATGTAACAGAGAAAGAAATAGTAAAAATGTTAATGATGGTGTAAAACAAAAACAAGTAAAGATGAAAAATATGTAAAACAAAAAAGATAAAAGAAATTGAGGGCTTAGAATCATTAGCATTGGTGGCCATCTTCCTCACGATTAAGTTGGAAGGAGGAGATCCGAAATAATGAGTAGGGTTATCCATCAATAGAGGTAGTGTTAGTACTAGCCATTTTGGGCTCATGAAAAGGTTTGATTTGCTAGATGTTGACCAATAATTTCTTATCTAGGATTTCAGGTTTATAGATCATCATGTCCCCTAAAGAAAAATTTTCATGAATGATATAAGGTTCTTCCCACAACATTTGAAATTTAGTTCATTGTGGCACATGTGCGAGATTCCAATAAAGAACCCTATCTCCTAGTTGGTATTTCACTTTTCTAATTCTTAGTTCATGATGTTGTTTGTTGAAGGCCTTGTGCAGTTTATTGGATGATAGGGCGGCTAATCAGTTTTCATCTAGCATGTTAAGATTCATTAACCTTTCTTTCTGTGCTAGACTGAGGTCAAGGTTAAGGTCACATGCTATAGAGAGTGTACATAGCTCAGCTTGGATAGGAAGCATTGGAAGTTTTTTGTATACTAACTCATAGGGAGAATAGCCTATAGGGAGTTTCCATGTGGAGCAATAGGCCCAAAGAGCATCATTCAATTTGGTGCTCCAGTCTCACCTATATTTGCTAATGGTTCATGTCAAAATTTTTGTGATTTCCCTATTGGTGACTTCAACTTGACCATTCTCTTGAGGATGATATGGTGTAGTCAGTTTATGCTTAAATCCTAAGCATTGCATCAAATTCCAAAAAGTTGCACCTGTAAAATGTGTACCATTATCAGAAATAAGTTCACGAGGCATGCCAAACCTATTTATAATTTGTTGTTGAAAAAATTGTGTAGCAGTAGATGATGTACAGTTAGTAATGGTAGCTACTTCTATCCATTTTGTAAAATAATTAACAGTAACAACAATGTATGCTTTTCCATTAGACATTGGTGTACCCCCTTCTTTGAGGTATGACTACTGTTGTAACCCCATATGTCAAAGGGTTCTAAGGGTTGAATCCATTGTTTTGGACCCTCCATTCTAGTAGTCATTCCCCCATCACGTTGGTAGCACTCACAAGATTGGAAAAAATGATGGGCATCCCAAAATAATGTAGGCCAATAACATCCTACAAGCAAGATTTTAATGGTTGTTCATCTCCCAGCATAATGACCCCCACAAGGACCTTCATGAACATCTTGGAGAACTTGCAATTGATCTGTGTCGAAAACATACCATCGGACCAAGCCATCAAAATACACCCTGTAAAGGTGTTTATTAATTTCCATGAAATGTTTGACTCAATGGAGAAATGGTTGTTTCTTTCTAATGTCCAGCCCTTGTGGTGTTTCTTGTGTGAGAAGATAAGTAAGAATGCTACTATACCAATTTGTATTTGTGAGTGATTGATTGTTTATTACACTTGCAAAGAGGAGTTCATCAAGGAAGTGATCAGAAATTGAGTATCCGTCCTCTTTGTTGTCTCATTGCAACTGAGATATATGATCAAAAACAACATTCTTGATGCCTTTATGATCTACTATCGTGAGATCAAACTCTTGTAAGATCACAAGTCATCGTACAATGCAAGGGCTTACCATTTTTTTTATTCATAAAGAACCGAATCACACTATGATCTATGTGTACAAATACCTTATAGCCTAATACATTGTGCCTAAATTTCTCTAGTGCAAACACCATGACCATTAACTCTTTTTCTATTGTGATATAGTTGAGTTGTGCATCAGCAATGCTTCGACTTGCATAGTGAATGTAATAGGGATGTTTTTGGTCATCTAATTGTGTAAGCACAACTCCTAAGCAAAATTGGACACATCAGTCATTATATGGAATAGTCTGGACTAGTCAGGAGCTTGTAGAATGGGTGTTTCTATGAGCTTTTTCTTCAAGGTTAGGAAAGCTAACTCACATTCCTTGGTCCATTCAAAGGGTACATCCTTTTTCGTTAATTCTACCAATGATTTTGCAATCTTCAAAAATTTCTTGATGAAACATCTATAATAGCCAGTATGTCCAAGGAATGATCGGACATCTTTTATAGTTTTAGGTTGATGAGTGATTCCTTAGATGAATTTAATTTTTTTAGGATCTACCTCTATCCCTGTTTGTGAAATTTTATGCCCTAATACAATGCCCTCTTGGACCATTAAGTCACTTTTTTGCCAATTGATCCTTAGGTTGGTTTCAGCACATCGTTTCAGCACTTGATCTAATTGGTCTAATGCTTGTTCAAAGTTCACTTTGTAGGTGGAGAAATCATCCATAAAAACTTCCACACCATTCCCTATTTGTAGCTAAAATATACTAAGAACCCAATGTTGAAATATTGTTGGAGCATTGCACAAGCCAAACGACATTTACCTATATGCAAATGTCCCCCAAGGACTTGTGAATGTAGTTTTGGCTTGGTCTTCTAGTGCTATTTGAATTTGATTGTACCCACTATAACCATCCAGAAAACTATAATAACAATGCCCTGCAATGTTATCTAAGACTTGGTCAATGAATGGCAATGGAAAATGATCTTTAAATGTTACCATGTTTAATAACCTAAAGTCTATACACA
>MNCI01005013.1:222179-234474 GCA_015680685.1 Gnetum montanum | reverse complement strand
TAATGTTGATGCCCAAAAGGAACAAATGCAAGAATTTATTCATCAATAGTAGGAGTAGCTAGCCAGGTTGAATATGGAATTAGGGAAATTAGCCATAGAGAATTGGAATCTATCAATGGAGGAAGTTCATACCTTATGCCAAAAGTTTGCTACCAAAATTGCCGCCTAGAAGAATGAAGCTTTTAAGTTTAAAAAAGTTAAAAATCACTATAAAGATCAAGTTGACCTACAAAAAGAAGTTAATGAGAAGTATATCCAAATGGTGAAAGTGAAAATAAATGAAGCTGTCCAGCAACTCCAATAAGAAAAATAAGTTTTGTAGCCCATCATTGATGGGATTAATGCCCACAATAAAGTAGAGATCTGCTTAAAGGAGTTGTAGATAGAAGAAATGACAAAGTACATGAAGTTGGCCAATCTTTGCTATGCGAACCTAGCTATGCTGGCTGCTAGAAAACCATGGTCAGAGTTAGAAAAAAAAGTGGCTAGCTCATATTTTCTATATGAGGTAGAGTTCAAGCACCATAAAGACATCAAGTAGAAGCTTAAGACTACAAATGCTAAATTCGAAGTTCTCATAGCATGCTTCACGAATCAATGATCAATTGTTGAGAACCTAGCCAAAAGGATGAGTGATTACTAGGAGCTAAAGGATATAATCAGAGCATTCAACATTGAACGCAAATAATTTACTACCTAGTTTATTAATGCAAAAGAGTTGTTTCCAGCAATTCCATGTCCCTGGGATGTGTCCATTCTAACCCACATTGGTGAAGCTACGTGGAAAGTGCATGATCCTAGAAGCAAGGAGGAAAAAATGAAAGCACTACTGGATGCTTTTCACCTCTTGTTAGAAGTTGCAATAGCAGTAGGATAGCCACAATTGCCTCAACCCACTGCATGTGCGTGAAGTTGGTGAAGGTCCCTTGGAACCTCAGGAATAGCCATCACGTAGGATTATCTAATCTTATCCACCAAACTTCACATTATCAAGGAACATGCTGTCCAATTTTGAAGAGTCATGTCATGGTATTCAATTTTGTGTCATGAACACCACCATTTTTGTAATGTGTTGATTTGTACATTTAGGCACTCCATGTTTGTCAAGTCAATCTATTTTGTTTGTGAAAGGTTAGTCAAAAATCCCATACTTCAAAATTTTTTCAAAGAACTTGAGGATGAGTTTTCATTTAGTTGTGGGGGTATTCATAGTTTTGTTGGCTACATTGATGAGGCCTCATTGACATGGCCTCGTTGAGTGGGACTCGTCAATGAGGCCTCATCGATGCATCATATCATGGATCAACGAGGCCTCATCTTCATAGTGTCTATATTTAGCCTACAAATACACACCTACCAACACATTTATGGCAATAGAATTTTAGTAGTAGTGAAGCTCTTGTAGTTTGTTCATTTGAGAGTTTGAATTTTTCTCCCAAGTGCCCGCAGCAAGAATCATTGAGTATAGAGATCTTTATTTGAGCATTGTTATACCTCAGCATGATAGTGTGTGAAGCAATAAAGACGAGCTTTCTAATAAACCTTGTAGCATTATAGATAGATTAAATATTTCATTTATGCATTTAATGTTTTCAATTATTTATTAGATGTTTTCTAGTAATTAAGTTAATGAAGTAATTAAGCAAGATAAGCAAGATAGATTAAACACATAAGTACAACTATTTCGAGTGTAACACGTATTCACTTGGTAATCCTAATAGCATTATTGCTTAGTATGCTTAGTAGCATAGTGCTTGGTAACCCAGTAGTGGTACATTGGTTCAAGACATGTGCGGAAAGTGCGAATGGATCCTTATGTTAGGACTAGTTAGATACTAGTTAATTAGTTAAATCCAATTACTTTTATCTTGCTTTGAACAAAAAACCATAAAATATAAAATGATAAAAATGAGATGCCTCAATTACACTTAACCATACTAATGTACGTCATAAGTGTAATTGGGAAGACAATGATTAACCTTAAGGAAAAGATTCACTCCCTAGAAGACTAGTGCACTCAAAACTACAAAGTAAATAGAATTCAACCAGATTGCACATGAATGCTTGTGATTCATATGGTTTAGGATAGAGGTACCTCACTACTCACCAATTTTGTGTATGTTCAACTTCAAATTGTTTCTCTACTATCCTTCATTTCAACACACTTTTTCTTTTCATTGACATCAATACCTTTTTTCTTTTCATTAGTATCTTGTTTATTGAGGAAAAAGGGCAAGCATTAAACAAATGTGACAAAGTTGCCAGAATTAGGAAGATTATAATATGTGATTGTTTGAATATAAGTCTTCTTACCTACTGGTAATTGTAATTCCTTTTTATAATTAAGAAAATTGATTTCAACAAAATTTCTATGAGAATCAAATGATGTGGAAATAAATTACCTATGCTTAATGGGACTAAGAATACTAGTAATATCTTGCTTAGCTTTTTAAAAAATTAGTGGAAGTTTAAATAACTCAACAAAACATGGAACTTTAGAATATTTTTCAATTCAACATCAAAATTTGGAACCTACTTACAAATGAACAACACCGCATGCTCATGTATAAATGATCCTATAAGGCACATTGCACCATTGCAGCAGTGCCTAGCTCAACAAGTAAAAAATAAAAAATAAAAAACAAAAATAATACTTAGCATGAATAACTTGAATTTCATATTTTTACATCACATCAATTAACTATAAAGTGAAACTATGATTATGAGCAATGTAACCCAAAATTTGAATAAACCTATATTGTGATGTAAAATCACCTACTAATGATTCATTTACATCATCAAGGAAAATAAAATTAAAAATCTTAGTTGCATCAACATTAGTAGAATCAAGCATGTTAAATTTTTCCTCACTTGCTTGTAAATTTGCATTCTTAGAATTAACAAAAAAATCCCACATCAATAGAAGAAATAGAAATTTTAGCATTAATCAAAAAAATTAAAGGTATTTTAGAATTCCCAAAAGATCTAATTTACTAGAGAAAAATTAGATCCACTAAGTCAATGAAACATCAAGCTAATAACATGTTGATAAAAAAACTTATCCATTTAATATTTTTTGAAGTACCAATTATACAAAGGAACCTACTAAATTATATTTTGTTTGAATTGCTTTAAAGGCTAGGTTATATTTTATCTACACTATAAAAAATAAAATTATGGATTTACTGGACAAGTCTCACTTAAACAACTTTTTACATAATTTTGGATAAACATCTCAATATTAATAAGACCAATAGATCCTATGAGCCTTCAGACATAATAAAGCTTCACTTTGTTTCATTAATAAAGGGTCACCTTATTATGAATTAATGGTTATATTAAGATATACAAAAATAATGTAAAATAAAAAATTCAAATAAATTTTGTTCTACAAATCTCAATGTGGGCTACTAATGAGTCATGTTTCACAGGGCCATGATGTCAGGTGTCCAATATTGGGGCTACGATCTTAAGAATCTGATATTACCCCTTCTATGCTAGCCTATAAATACCACACTCAGGTGCATAGTTGTGGGATAGTTTTTTTGATAGTTTTAGATAGCTTTTTCATAGATTTCTTATTTCAAGTTGTTGTTTCCTAGTGCATGCCCGTAGTGTGATGTTAAGTGATTGTACAACATTCTTATTCAAGCGTGATGTACTTGGACATGTTACATGACCAGAAATAAAGATTGAGATTACTTTCATCATTGCAACATCCACTTAGATTTACTATTGTTTTAATTGTTTAGTTATTTATAGTTTTCATTAGTCAATATTTACATTTATTACTCTTTACGATTCCTATCGTTAAGTGAAATGAGTACGACTAATTGCAAGCGTTTACCTGTAATTGCTTGGTAACCCAATAGTGTGTCGTTTAGTAAGCCTAGTGACATATGCTTGGTAATTCCAATAGTAGTTATGTAAAGTCCAAGGTATATGCAAACAATTAGGAATGGATACTCACCACATATAGGCTAGTTTAGATTTTACTTTCCACTATTAACTAGTTTAATCAATTTATCTCTTTATTATCATTAGGAGTAGCTTAGGGCTAGACATCACCAATCATTGTATGCCTCACTTTGAACTAAATCATACGTGACAAAGCTACCACTAGTCTAAGTGGAAAGATAGCGAACTACAATTAGGGCATAATGATTTAGATGCACAACTAGTTCCATCCATAGAATTTGATTAGATCTTTTGTGAACGCTTGTGATTCGTATGGTTGGACGTAGGGGTACCTCACCAGTCATCATTGGCACTGTTGCCAAGGATGGTGCTAGTTATCTAGAGTAGTTATATTATACACAATCGTTGTAAATGCATTAATGATATATCTTTCTGAAAAAAATTTATTAATTAAATCACACACATCAGAAACCAACAACAATGTCTCTTTCACAAGGGAGCGATAATGCATTGTATAGCAAAAACATTCATTAGAGGACTAATGAGATATACGTTGAAGAAAATTGTAGTGACCAACCTTATGCAAGGGTTTCATATGTTCATGACCACCCTGACAACACTCAAGGACTACATTCACCTAAGGTAGACAACCCTAGAGGAGATGAAGTAAGTCTTCGACAAGGAGAGGCCTCAAGGCCTAGGACCTCCTCAAAATCTAGAAAGGATAAATCAAAGGACCCTGGGGACACCATAGAAGCCATGGCAAGTCTCCTAGTTCCTCATCTTCCTCATCCTCTTCAACATCCATTATTGATGAAGTTGAACATAGGTATAGAGACACAACTCCATTATGGGGTTGAAATAAAAACAAAAATCAAACGCAGAGGAAAAATTAGACATCAACATGAACATAGATAAAATCATCACAATCAAATGAATAGAAATAAAACTTTTCATCAGAACCTAACAGATGACAATGAATGCTTGTTAGCCACTAAGAGCCTATTGTAGATCACAAAGGTAGTTAAGATACCCCATAGGCATTGTAGGGTAGGTCACCTACCTAGGTTTAATACGAATAATATCCCCAAATTTGCAGGAGGCTATGACTCAAATCCACAACATCATTTATAAGCCTTCCATGATGCTTGTGCCCCATACAACATTGAAAATGGATGACAAAAGCTTAAGCTCTTTCCTAGGACACTAATCGATAGAGCCAAAGTGTGATATCGATCATTGAAACCAAATTCAATTTAACAGTGGTCCACATTGCTGAAACTTATCAATTAGAAATACCAAACCTATACTAGGGTGTTTAACTTGAGGAGACAGATCCAAGGATGGAAGCAAGAACAACATGAACCCTTGGACATGGCCTTGGATTTTATTATTCTCTATTCAATAGATGCCCAGGCCATGGTTTCTCTGAGGAAAAGTAGCTTTTCCACATCATAGATGGGCTTCGTAATGAAACAAGGGAGACTCTTAGGATGTATGCTTCATGTCAATTATACAATCTACGAACCCATCAGATCTAAGAGTTAATTGAGCATGTGGTAAAAGAAGAAATAGAACTATGCAAATGGGATAATGTTGAGAATCTCATTGGGATCCAATTTTGCAAAAGAAGAAGGTCCATATCCATGGTAAGGAAAAAGAGGTAGCTCTCGATAAGGTGATTCAATAATGAAGTTATCGATACAAAATGCTATCAACGAACTAGAAACAAAGTTTGATAAGATGTTAGAGTGGATAAATAAGAAAGTTACATCTTTGGTAGAAATTATAAAGGAGAAGGTAACACAACACAAATTAGACAATTACAAATAATGAAGGAAGAAGAACCAAGAAATAACTAGGAACACTTATTGGCAAACAAGGAACATGGCTAAAGAAAGTGAGGCTATAAACTCAACCATAAACGAAGATGATAGATGTGACATCTCCACATATGATCACCTAAAGGATCATTACCTAGTCATGTCACATTTACGTGAGAATTGATTTTTTGCATTAAATCCCAAATTCGTATAAAAGCACATGCCCAAGAAATTTTCTCTTCTACAAGGTAATTATAGATAGTCTCACAACCAATTGTACTACCTTAGGGGGGCTTATTACTAGCCTTAGCACTATCATCAATTGTAGTAGCAACACCCAAAGTCATGGGGGAGGCCATCACCAAACCAACCCTATCCTTACTACGAGCCAAAACCATATGGATATTATGTTCAACACCCTATTTCTCCAAGAAGTTCTACGTCCTCTACTTCAAATTACTACTATCACTTTCCCAAGTATCATCAACCCATGACATCTCCTGAAGAATCACCACCGCACACCTCTTACCCTCCATCATATCCTTGATATTCTCATACTCCACCCCATCACATGCCATCACCAACAACACAAGAAGGTTCAACATCATAACATCAACAAAAAAATGCCACTTGTGTTGTGAATGTGCATAGACATGCTAATATCAGTAGGTTCCCACTGCAAACTTGAAAACATCCTTTCTTTAGGACAACTCCCAAGCAAAAATACAACACTCATGGACCTACCACATCATCCAAACTAGGATAAGGCCAATCAAGTGTAATGCCTTTCCTTTCACAACTAACATCCTTTGTGCCTATGCAAGGGCCACCATCCATTGTTACTCCAACACCCAATAGAAGCAATGAATCTAGCACTGTGGGGAGACAAATAAATCCATGCATACTAAATCATGATCAAGGATGCAATCATGGGTCAAACATCTGCAACATTAACACAACTCACACTAACCCACCATACATTTCACAACCAAGTGTGTGAACAATNCACAACTCACACTAACCCACCATACATTTCACAACCAAGTGTGTGAACAAAAACTTATCTATGTAGCCACCACTAAACCAAGAGACACCTTGTGGCTTGAAAATGAAAGGTCAACACTATTTTATACATGCATGGAGCCTACCTATTTACTTATTAATTCTCACCACGGTCCNGCATGGAGCCTACCTATTTACTTATTAATTCTCACCATGGTCAAACATTTGGTCATGGGAAAAACACCCCATTTTAACCTTTAGATTTAATAGGTATTTCTCATTTTTTGTTTTACAATTTTTCTCATTTTCTTATTTCTTGATCCAATTTTACCTATCCTATTTAATTTTTTCCATTTTTTTTTGTGTTTTCCTTTCCTTTGTTAAGTAATCTCACTTGTGATTAAAACAATCATGTATCCGATTGAGGTGAGGTTTTCTCTATGTTGTCAAGTCATGAGAGACTAATTATTCAGATGATGAGGCCACATCATCCATCCATTTCATTCCATTAATAAAAGGTTCTTACCCTTGTTATAATGATATTCTTCTTCATCATCAAATCTAAAAATAAATTCATAATCATTATGCCTAGATAGAAAAGTAAATAACCAAGGGGAATGTGAAGGGTGTGACATCAAAGGTATTTGTGAATTCTCTTTGATCGCTTTTGTATGTTCTATCATGTTGCTTCAATTGTAATTATATCCTTGTAGATCTAACGAGAAATGGGAGTAAGAGTAACATAAAAGGAAAATTGAATAAATCTTTTAGGGTTCCACTAGAAAGACATGTTACCCATGCCTGAAGGTTGGCAACTTCTCAGACTTCATAAAAAAAAAAACAAAAAAACAACAACAAACAAAGTGCCATATGTTGCGACTGAAAACATCAATAACTGGAACACTAAGAGGTTACCAGGCAAAATAGTTTAACCCTAGATCCCTACGAGGGTCATGCTAGAGAAAATGGATTCAAGGTGCCCTAAATGGTCTTGTCGATCAAACAGGGACTTAATAGGTGTGACTTAACCTTTCGTAGACATTTACTTCAGAAATGATGCTCGTAGCGTAATATGATGATTATTAAAAGCAATAGGAAAAAAATGATGTAAAATACAATGATAATAAACAAAAATGTAAAGCAAACTAGAGTGAGAGAATGCACCGCCTCAAGATTGTAGCTTTACTTTGTTGAGATGGACATAATTAGTTGTGCAAAACTAGGAGGCACAGAAATCTCAAAGGTAACCAAAATGCTCAAAATGTGCCAATATGCTCTTGAATGAAAACTTAAAAGCCAACTACGCCAAAAGCCAATCTGGAAAGCCAACTATGCAAAAAAGCCAATCAACCAGCCAACCCTTTGAACATTATTCGTCAGGGTATTTATAGGGCTAGGAGTAGGAGAAAAATGTGGTTTAGGTGCCATGTGTCCTAGACCCCATAATATGCAAACATGACAGTATCATGTAGGGGTGTTGTGCCAGTCGTGAACTTTGCTATGTTGTAACCATGTTGTCGAAACTGCACATGCTAGAATCCAGTGTGCTAACAATGCAAGTAGAAATGGAGTCTCCACCCCAGGACTACATCTTTCCTATCCTTATGAATAGGATCAAGCATAGTGACAAATTTTGGGGGATGGACTAAGGGGCATGCCAAAGTGGAATAAGGTTGTTGATCACAGCAAGCTTAGTTATTGCTAATAAGCTATAGAGCTAGCTGAAGATGTCCTGATGCCTCTATCAACTTTGCATCACTTACATTGTCTAGCACATTGACATAGCATAGCTGCTTGCTACACTTTGCTATGCTATGTAGCGCAGCACAACGTAGCCATCGATTTGAACAGGAAACTTACGTTGGAGTCAACAGCATTTGCTAGAAGCCTTGGCACACGTCGGGTTAATCTTTGGAGCATTTTATTAATTTGCATCTTTGCTATGCTATGTAACATAGCATAGCATAACAGCCAATGTAACATGCATTTTTGTCAAAATTGCAGGGTTTCACGAGGAAACTTTGCTTGTGGTTCAAGGGCTAATTGAGATAGGGTAGTTTTGGAAGCCACAATGTTGTTAGATGTAGTCCTTTTGCCGAAACGGCTTAGTAGAGGAGTCTTTGCGTGTTTTGCTCTTCCTACGTTATGCTATGCTATATAGCGTAGCATAGCATAGCACCCTATGTTGGCCGAATTCTAACTTTGTCTTGCACAAACATTTTGCCAAAGCTTGTATTCAGATACTTGATTAATTTTTTGAAGGCTTGCTATGCTGCGTAGCATAGCATAGCGTACCAGACTTCTCTACTAGGAAACTTGCCAAACTGTTTTATCCATCCTGAATACGATCGACAACTCCAAGCATGGTCTCTAGGTAAACTGTCAATCGGGCCAACTATCCATTTAGGAAGGTTGGTGAGTCCGGCAAGCCTGCCAGTCCTGGAAGTAGAAAACTTGTCGACCTACATAGTCTATCTTCGATGTCTACACTTTATTGCCCAATGATCATGATGCTGCATTTGTCAAAGCCCATGCCTAAATTCCCAAACCTAGCTAAAACATGGAGGTCCTAAGATTTTATGGTGTTTCACCATAAATAATCTCCTCCCTTGGACAAAACGCCAAGTGATGTTACTCCTTACAACTATGGTAGTCTTATGGTTGTTAAACGAAGTGATGAAATAATGCGATGTCACTGAATGTGGTTTGGACTTGGTTTGAATCTCGAAAGGAAGGGCTAATGATTACTTAACCATTAATAATACACAAGGATTCATTATGCCTCTAGTAAGGCACCTCACATCTCAATTTCTGCAATGCTTTTTAAAGTTCATCTCATCTTGTTGTTTGTGTGATCCTAACTTCCTCAAATTGCTAGTTTTAACGTGTGTTTTGTTTCACAAGTATGTGTTACATTTAACCCCTTTAGTGTCTATGACCATTTTTAGGTGTGGTTATACAAGGGCATTATGGGCTGGAGCCTGCTTTGGGGAGGATCCACTAGTGTAATTGTTGTAACTTGTACTTGTTTGACACAACCAGATCATTTTTAACCTTCCACCTACATAAATGTTAAATTTCATGCTTTTTCTTATTGTGTAATTAATCTGTTCCACACCATAGGTTTGATACCCTTTTTCTTGCATCTTCAATGGCTTTTAATGTTAATATCTTTATCTTCTAACACTTTTAGTGCCTAAATCCAATTTCTTGCTTACCCTAGAACTATGGACCTAACCTAAAACCTTCCATCTAATCATAGAAATTCATTTTCCATACTGATCACCCTCCTTAAATGCGATTTTGAGCACCTTGATATCAACTACTTGATATCAAGTCAGAATCAACGTCAAATACTCGATATTGGATCTGCAACAGCTATATATAACACTCGTATGGTGCTTCAAAATCCATTCTCATCATTTACAGCTAGGGGAGTTTTTCAAATTTTCTTTTGTGACTAAGAGCTCTACATAATTAACTTTCACGTGTGATATTTTGCTTAATATTTGTTCGATTTTCATATCATTTAAACTTATTTAAACCCAGACTATTCAATTTAGTCATGGGAGGAGGCTTGCATGGAAAACTTGCACAAATTCTTCAAAATTTGCTATCACCCAAAAGGTATTACAAGGGTAAGATTGTTTTAAAAAAAACTTAAGTGTTTTAATGAAATTTCAATTGTAGTAATGCCAGAAACTATAATTTTTTCACCCAACGGAGCATTATCATCATAATAAGCCATAAATAAGGAAAAAGAAACCCATTGCAAAGGGTCATAAAAGAAGATAAATACTTTTTGGGCATCTTTCTAAAAAATTTTCTAACTCTGCAATCATATGAACTAAAGAAATTAATGGAACTAAGGTCGTAAGTAAGGTATAAACTTGTTAACAATAAATAATAATACCTTAGTAACATTTGACCCTTGACTAATTACAGATGGCCCCAAGAAGAGGAGGACAAGAGGGACTTTCACAAAAAGTAGCTAAACACATAAGAGGTGGTAGAGGCTAACAAGGCAAGTAAGCCAAGCATGAGTAGCAGGAGGCCCAATCATTCAACATCCATCAAGAGGCTCTTATTATAGGGTAGCTAGCCTAAGGAGAGGCTATAGAACTACAAGCTCTAGCACAAGGGCAACACCTCAAGTTGTTTCCAGAATGCCTTGAAGCTATTCAAGAGAGATCCATGTTGACCATGGTCATCATGGAAATGAACTTCAATCCATATATGGCGTTTGCTCCTAAGGTAGTTTGGACACAAGTTCAGGTGTCACCATTATGGCACATTCTATCAAATAGTGGTGAAGAGTACCTTAGCGAGATATACCAATTGTAGCACAACAAGGAAGAAGACACCATGATTAACATTGGTGAAGTCATTATTTTTTTCTTGGTTAAAGTAATCACAAAGGCTTTAAATCTACCAAATGTGGGGCCCAAGTTGGCACATTTGTCCATGAGATCTGATCATGAGACCAGAAAGTTATGGCTAAAGCAAGCATACAAAAAGGATAATAAGACATGTAATGAATTCACTCTAGAAGAGATGACCTATTTCTAGATAGGCATGCATCACCTCTTCCCAACTAAAGGGCTTAACAAAATCTCAACATATGCGGCTAGGGAAAGTGCCATACTAATGGGAAAATACATGATCAGTCTTGCCCAATTATACTACATGGAAATTCAAAGGTAGTTTGAAGAGAAGAAGGCAGAGAAGCTAACACTTCCATTCCCTTGCCTAATCTAGAAGTTGTGTAAGTGCATTGGAATCCTAGGGTACACAAATAACATTCCCAAGAGGGTTTAGAATGCTTCCTTCACTGAATTGCTCAAATCTGTAGCACCATCAAAAGACCTTGGTGAGGAATAAGAACCAGAGAAGAAAGCAAAACTAGAAAAAGAAACAAAACAAGAGCCCACACAGCATCATGAGCCACAAGTTCCATCAGCACCGCCACAAGACTATAGGCTTATAATGAGCCATTTGCAAAGAATTGCTGAAATACACAACTAGGGGAGTAGAGATGAATCAAACCTCTTTAGAGTCATTAATGACACCATGCAACCCACTATTTCTACTAATGCAACAAAGGGACAGATTTTAGTATAATCAAGAGGAGAATCCCAATGGTCGTGACAAATCTCTGGTACTATCACATCTTTCCAAGTGATACTTGAAATAGGAGAAGGTGCCACAGTAGTGGTCATGTAGCATCAAGATGTAGCAGGCACAACAAAGATGATAACAAATCACATTAAGGAATCCTTTAATATGCCTATTATGCCCCTAGTGGATTTGACTAGGACAAGAGATGCAAAAATGCTTATTGGAACTTCAATGACTCCTGCAACCCATGAGAATGTATTGGATAGATTATTATAAATGGGACAAGTAATGACCATTCTATTTGATATCCCCAATGATGTTACTATAGTACAATCAGACCTCATTGCCACTAAACAAAAGCTAGTCATGGTTGAGACCAAGGTGGAACATGCAAAAGTAAAAGTGCAACACTTACAACAAGAGTTAGCTGCCCT
>MNCI01005013.1:176017-204682 GCA_015680685.1 Gnetum montanum | reverse complement strand
ATTTATTAATGTGTCTCTAAATGGCTCTCCCCTAGTATTCTAAAATGTTGATTGTGCCCACACACATCCAAAATGTCTACTAGATGTTACTCTAGCTATCAGCACCCATGCCAAATGCCAATGATGTCATGCTAAACTTGGACACATGTTAGAAATTTGTTGGAACTTTTGTAGCAACCCTTAGCTTCCATTGTGACCTAGGTCACAATGCTCAAAGGAACTGTCATTGCTATTATCACCAAGAGGAGATGATGTCAAAGAAATAAGACATCAAGATATGAAGTGGAAACTATGAAAAAAAAATAAAATAGTTGAAAGCTAGGGTTAGATTCAACAAGCAACATATCATGTAAAAGAAAGGGAAATCAAGAAGTGTAATGTGACACCCCTATTAATTATTAATAAAATCCTATAAATAACTAATAAAAATGCTACAAAACCCTAAGGATTTGGATTTAACTTTGATTTACAAGTTTAAATTGTAGCCATAAAATAAATAAAAATGATGAATTAGAAGCATAAATACATTAGAGCAACACTAACAAAATTTCTTACTACTTGCATAAATAATTAAAGAAAATTATTTTAAAGAAAAATGAAAATCAACACAACCACAAAAATGTAGATGCTAAAATTAGTTTCTTACAATTAATTTATTTTGTATAATTTTAATTTTTTTTGTTTTGGAGGCTAAGGATGGAAAGATTTTAGCTTTTGTTGCTATTTGTTCTTTATTTTTGGTTCATGTGTTCTTTAATCTTCAAAGAGTTTTTTTTTTTCCTTTTTACAAAAAACAATGAGACAGTAGCCTTGTGATAAGACTCTTGATTTAAAAGCTATAAGTCATGGGTTTTGATTTTTATAAAAAAAATAATAAATACATTTCATAGGAAAAAACACACAATGCAAAGATATGTGTTGGTTTATTGCATGGCAATGAAGAAATAGTAAATAGGCCCCAAGTTGTTTGCTTACGATATGCATCAAGTGGTGCTAAACTTAGGATTGTCACCCATATGCACCAAATCATCCGATGTTTTCTCAAATAAACACAAATAAACAATAAGGTGTTTATTTAGTGGAAAGGTCTCTGATTTCAAAGATTCTAGTAGATTGGATTTTGGTAAGCAATGTTAAGTTACTGTATATGTTACATGAGACTTATTCCAAGTTCCAAACCCTCGAATAACCGGTAAATGTGGAGCTTAAGGTTTGGATCCTTGAAAAATGCAAAATATTNGTAAATGTGGAGCTTAAGGTTTGGATCCTTGAAAAATGCAAAATATGGTGCATGAATAATGGATAATATGCTACATTCTTACCGCATCCGCACTTTCGCTTGCTGCTTCGTGGTCGGGGCTGCGAAAAACCCACGCTTTGCCTTCTTCGCCTTGCGGGTATTTCTCCTGCCTAAAAGTGCTGGCAATATCACTTCTTAAGTTTGTTTTCCATTCGTTTCAATCGCAAGAATAATGATCTTAATTTGTGTTTGTTTGAATCGATAATGTATCTATGTATGAATGTTCATTTCAGTTTACCCTGGATTTGGTTTAAGCTTTAGGCGTAAAGTTTAATCTGTTGGCTTCGGGTTTAGGGTAACAATTTCACGTTCACCTTGTTATACACTGTTCTGTTCTTGTGGGTAAACATTTATTCCAGCACAATGATTCAATATGGAGTACAATTATTTTCTTTGCGGGTAAAATAGTTTACCCGGCATACTGTAATTAAATAATATCAAGTTACTGAGAAGATTCAGGGTTCGATTGTGGGTTAGGCATGGGTACGGGGATGAATGTAGCTCTCTGCCAAAGCAGAGGCTTCTTTTCTTGCATTTCGTAGCATTTTTTTTCTGCATCTTATGACAAAAACATCATGTTTAACCTAGAAATATTGCCGTTACAAAGTGCCGTAATTTGAGTACAAACAGAAATAGCTTTTGCATTCACTGGCTGTTGGACATTTATATGATAACATAAATATTAGGATCCAGTTATTTTTTTACTATAAAATACTTCTGTTCTACATCGGAGTAGTCATCATCAAGTAGGGACTGGGACTGCAGGGTTCAACTGCTCTAATATTGCTTAACATGTGATAAATATGTAGGTTCAAGTTTTTCTGGCACAATAACGATTCTACCTTCCTTCCCTCTTCCATACAGCATCCATTACCTGATAGTTGTGTCTTGAATTGCATAAGTAGTAGCTGTACCCCAGAATTAGCATTACTTTTTTTTTTGGACTTGTGGTTTCATTATACTCCAAAGTCAGATGAGCTGCGTTGCCCTTGTAAATTGATCAGACTTTGGATAATCTATGATCAAGCAAATGCAGGGAAACTTTTTGAATGTTCAGAGTATTCGTTCTTCTATGGAAAATCTTTATTTATCCACTATTACTTGCCATTAATAGAGGACATTTAGCTTTCATTTTCTTTATCATATCTGCCGCATCTTGCTCTCTTTGGGGTAATGAATGGCATTTTAGCAAATTATGTTTAAAATCTTGAAGCAGTCGATGCTGCTTTAATCACAAATAAAGTCTCTGCTCAAATCTTCAACGTATCCTCTCATTGCATGCACCTGTATTTCAGTATGATTTGACTACCTGTGTAGTTCGAGGAATGCTTGGTCTGCTTTTTGCCTGGTAACATTGACCAGAGTGGGTAACGTCGACTGGTAACAGTGGATGATATTGAGACAAACTTGTTCAAGAAAAATTAAGATTATCTTAACTCAAAGGAAATTCCCTGACTTCCTTGGTCACACGGTTTCCTTGTGTCAGAAGTGCTGAGAGAATTTCTTGGAACTCCACCAATGTTAGGTCTTATTGATGAATTTCCTGTGAGACACTGAATTACAACTTTTGTCAATCTGCTATTTGACTCTCTGCCGCATACTCTTCTCCTCATTAATTTGGGTTTTGTATACACAAGGGGGTTTTTTTTTTAACAAATGAATCTAAAATGTTAAAATTTTACCCATGTGGCCAAAGCCCTCTCTTTTTTAAGTAGCAGCATACCCACTTCAATGCTTTGCAAAAAGGAAACAGGCTGAAACAGTATACTGTCCGACATGGATATAAGGAAAACTTTAAGGCCAGTATTTTTACACAAGTGAAGTTATGTTAATGTCAGTTGTATTTGAACAAATACCAAGGTACTTTTATGATTGTCTGCAATTTAAATGCCTAAACAAAAATTTGAATTTTGGTGGCATTGATAGACACCCAAAAACGATGTCCAATACTTGGAAACAGAAGGAATCCTGTTTTTAAATTTAACAAGCATCGAAGTCCAACGGATCCATAGGTCTTTTATGGAACTAGTGCAACTATAACTTGATAGAAAGATTAATCCTATAAGTTAAATACTTTCATGTCTCAATAATGTGAAAAACAATTTAATGAACTTAACTGTTTAAAACATTAATAAAAGTTATTACATACATATTTTATAACAATATTAAAACACTTTTAAAATAGTATGCCATACTTTAAGTGAGATACGAAACTAATAGAGAAAAGTTTAAGAAATAGAATACATGAAAAACCAGTATTTGGTAGCCATCAATAAAGAAATACAACGTATAGGATGTCCAAGAGTTTAGGATTAAAGTTGGATAAGATTATTATTATTATTATTTTTGGAAAATGATTAAGTGATTTTATTCCAAAAAAAATAATGTACAAATGTACATAAAAGATCATTGACTGGAGTCAACATAGCCCATCCATGTGACCCAACGGTCACCTACAATGTACCACATAATCACCTACATGCCCGCACAATGCAGCCCTCTCACATTTCTCGATGACCCTCACTTAGATATTCAACCCATGTTCCCAAGAGCAGAGTACAAACATGCCACATACACCTTGGAATACCTAGGACCATAGCACTACCTGTTTGTGTCCGTCCCCGAACTACTACGTCTTGTAGTCTCGATGAACTGCGACCCAGATCCTTGACTCTCACCCATAGTTGAGGCCTCTGAGGCATCAGTGCTAGCTGCAGTCTACTGTCCAGTTGATCCTAGTCCAAGCACCATGCGCTAGTTCTTTGCTTTGAACTGCGCCAATCTCGTTTAGTGTCTTGAAATCACTGCCTCCATCCACTTGAGGTCCTATAGGTGTAATTTGTTCACTTCTCTTTGGGCCTCCTGCTGCATATTCTCCCACCTGAGCTGCCATTGTGCCCACGCCTACAGTTGCACCTGCTCAATCGCCAAGTGGTGCTCTTCTAGCATCCATTCCTCCATGGTTGTGGATGTTTTTACTCCTATGCCCTCCATCTTAGGGCCCTTGTTGTGCTGCACTTGTGCCTTGGCAGACGTCCCTTGGCATTGCCTTCTTTGGTACACGATTGTTGGTGTTGGGTGAACAATTGGTGCACCCCCACGCCATAGCACGAGGATTACTCTAGGAGGCTACCCCAACTGCCTCCCACGTAGAGACTCTTAGAAAAAATGGGGCAAGTTCAGTGGGGAGCCTTGTCGAAGGTGCTTGAGAAAAGTGAAATGGACCCCCACTAGTTTGTGGGGGGTACCCGGATTGCACAAAATACCTCTCCACCAGGAGCACCACATCTCTCCAATCCCCTTGTAATTTGGACTTTCAGATGTGCCTGCTAGCTGTCCTGGGAATGTGTCCTGTGAAGAACTCGCTCACATCATCTTGGGCCCTCACAATTGGCACCATGATTTCCCCAACGTCGTCCACCCCTAGCGTAGCAGCCAGTGTCTGCACTATAATTTCAATCCTCTTGCCCCTATATTGTGTGGTGTCTCCCACCCAGTTGTCGTAGAACTGCTGAGTAGGCAAGTGCATCTCTCCCTCCATGCGCTTGAGCATCTCCACCCACCCCATCCGTTCCACCATCATCCATAATTTGGGCAATCTAAAAAATTCTTTCCATGATGGTTCAAAAAGTAGGTGTTGCTCCATAGTCGCCATGGTGTCGTTCCACAACCCACACACCTCTCAAACCACAGTTGCGGCTGAAGGAAGTGGCTGCCCTAGAAAAATTAGAGAATTCCTACGTTTCCACTGGACCCACAGCATAGCAAGGTGCAAGGAGTCTTCGTGAAAACCTACGGTGGGGGATATATTGGCGGCCAACCACACCTCCTGAGAAAACCTACAACCAGAAATGACATGATGCAATGTTTCAGGTGTCTCCTAGCAGTGTGGATAGTTGGCATCCATCCTAATCCCTTTCTCTCTCAACGTGGCCCTCATTGGTAGTGCCCTATGTTTTAGCAACCATTCAAACGCTTTGATCTTTTCAAGGAGATAGCCCTTGCAAATTGCAGCCCATCCCTCTTCTTGTAGGTACTAGAACTTGACCAGTTCCTTTGGGTTTTGCCCCAACAATCCGAGTTGCTCCACCATAGTAGCATGGCGGCAAACATTCTTCTAGAGTTGTGAGCATTCTGGATGCACCTCCCATCGTTGATATTTCTGCCACAAAATTTGCACCCATCGCACTACCCCCTCACCTTGCCCCATGTACTCGTTCATTAGATGATGTGTGCCCAATGTCATCTCATCTCCAAGTCCCAAAATACCAATGCCCCCCACCAGTTTGGGCTGCGCTGTGACCATCCACAACACCACGTGCATATGCCTGCCCCCTTTACCTCCTGACCACACGAACTCTCTCATAATGCTATCAATCTTTTGCACCATTGTGGTTGGAGGTGTTGCCATGGACACTGTAAGCCTAGCAATTGCAATCAGGATTGTCGCAGCCAACACCATCTTCCCTTTCCTAGACAAAAAATGGCTAGTCCAAAGTGCGGTCCACTATTGTACCCACTCTATGAATCCTTCCCAACTCCTCTACTTATTCCAGTGAAAAATAGGCATTCCCAAATCTATGTCATGCGCCTGGCCTGGTAGAACATCCAATGTCTGTATAATTTTGGCCTGCACCCTTCCCTCTGTGTGGGTGCAATAGATGACTAATTTTCCTTTGTTCACTTCTAGGCCTACCTCCTGCTGTATCCTCTCCATTGTCCATAACAAGGCTACAACCTATGGCACCGTAGCCCTGGAAAACACCCTTGTATCGTCCACATAATGGGCTACCACACTGGGCACTACAACAACCTATAGCCCGTGAACACCTTCGTCAAGGCAATAGCCTTTAAACAAGTCCATGACCATGATAAAAAGGAGCAGTGACAGTGGATCCCCTTGCCTCAGTCCATGCCCTGTTCCAGTGAATCGACAAAGCCTCCCATTGATGTTAAGGGAATACCTGCCACGTCGTAGCATTTGAATGTAGAAATTGACAAACTTTGCATCGAACCCCTTTTCTATCATCATCGTTCTAAGTGCCATCCAGCTCACAGTGTCATAGGCCTTGGTTATGTCTAGTTTGATGCACATGCTTGGAAATCTAGCCCTCTTAATTGAGTGCAAGATCTCTTGCAAGAGTAACACCTAGTCCTGCAAGTATCGACCCTTAATGAACCTTGCTTGATGCTCTCCAACTAGCTTCCCCATCAACGATGCAAGGCGTCCAACCAGTAGTTTGGAGAAAACACGCAGCAGCATGTTGCAAACCTCAATAGGCTGAAAATGTTTTGCTGTTGTCAGGTTTGGGACCTTGGGTAGCAACACCACATTGGAGCAATTGATTTCCCTCCTAACCTATTGCCAATTGAGCATACTATTTTATGCATCCAGCAATTTGGATCCCACAAGATCCTCATACTCCCTAAAGAATTCAATCGACCATCCATTTAGTCTCGAAACCTTGTTGGACTGCATGGATTTCCAAGCTTGCTGCAGCTCCTCTTGTGAGAAGAGACGTAGTAAATTGGCATTGTTAGCACTTGTGATGATCCTTGTGATTGGCAAGGAGATCGGTTTCATGGCTTGCGATCTCCACATGTCTCTCCAATATTTTTGCAATGCGTCTAGCCCCCTCGTGTTGCTCTGTGGGCCTCCCCCATTGGTACCATTTAACAAATGTTGGATTTTGTTCCGGTGGGCCCTATTTTGTTTGGCCATGGCAAAGAAGAATCGTGTATGTTTAACCCCTTCTCGTAGCCAAGTCACCCTTGACCGCTGTTGCTAGTAGCTCTCTTCCTCCCTATCTAGCTCCTGGAGTTCCTTGAGTAGCTCTTGTTTTTCAACATCCCCAGCTACCCCCTCTTCCTGCATTTGTTGTATCTCCCTTAATTCCATTTGCACCTACTGTCTGTATCCCCGGAAGTTGTACATGTCATCCAATGCTTTGGCCTTGATACCATTTTCAACTTTTGCAACCCATCCCTTAGGAACTGTCGAGGCTCTTGTGCCCTAGTGTAATTGTCCCAAGTTGCGACCACCATTGGCTTTAGCTAGGCTTTGTGTAGCCAAGCCTGCTCAAACCTGAAAGGCTTGGGATCCTATGTCTTCCCCAACTGAAGCTAGCATAAAATGGACTAGTGGTTTGAAGCTTGTCTCTCCTTTTCCTCTACCGTGATGTTGTATTCTAGCATGAGGCGCTCATTCACCCAAATGCGGTTGATCTTGGACTGGACGCCATTAGTTCCCCTTTAATGATTACTCCAAGTGAATTTACACCCCATGATCTCTAGGTCAACTAGCTCATATTGACAAAGAAACTTGATACATGCCTTAGCCCTTGGTGGATTAGTGTAGTCATGTCCAGATTTTTCCCAGTAATATAGCCACTGGTTGAAATCTACCAGCAACAACCATCTGGCAGGATTGGGGATGATCCCTACCACCCATCTAAGCTCCTGCATTCGGATCTCCCAGTTCTGTGCCCCATAAAAATTTGTTATCCAGAGATCTTCTTGTAGTGCGTGGACAGTTTGACTCCAATCAGAATCATCAACAAAATTGATTGGTATTTTGGCCAAAATGGCCATACCTCCTGCATGTCTGTTGCTGGGCACCATCTAGGTTGTCCATCCCTCCCAGATCAGCAACTTCCTTTTGGTCCTTTGGAACTTGATCTCTTGTAAACAAACAACCTTGCAACCTCCCTCCCTAACCATCGTTCGTAGGGTATTTCTTTTGTATGGGGTACCTTGGCCTCGGCAATTCCATGTCAATACCTTCATGGAGATGTAGACACATGATGGTGATACACCTCCCACAGCATTCGTTGCACCCCCAAATCCAGATCCCGTTGTGTGAATTTCTTGCATGCTGTGGTTTTATTGGGCCATCCAATGATTGTTGTCTGGCCTAAGAACCATTGTGCTGAGCTGTCCCTTTGCCTGCATGGGCTGGATGTCCTGCATTTTTGGCCTTGCAGAGCCCCGATCGACTGTAATCCACTCCCCCAATGCAGTGTTGAGTCCTGCACAGTAGTCTTGGGAACTGGCGGGGTGTGGGGAGAGCTAGGAACCTCCTCCATCTCCTCACGTGCGAGCGGCCCCTTAGCCGTGCCATTGGCTTGCAGTGGCATTGGAACTTCCTCTTCTGCTTGAGGTCATATATTTTCATTTGTCTGCCTTTGTCCATCTCCCCTTCCCACCGTGGTTTGATCTTGTGGGTGTTTGGCCAGGGGTCCTCCATTTGCCGTGGTATTCCATATCTGGCCTTTCTTGCCCACAAGATTCCAGCCCTTAGTGACCTTCATTGATCTTTTGCAATGCTCTGATTCGGAGTGCTGTGCGCCATAGATTTTGCACCTCTAGTGCCCCTCCCTGCGCACTAGCAAGTTTTCAAATTTTATGGATTTTCTCTTCTCCACCCACGGTGTCCAGCAGTACCTCCGTAACTAGATCCTCCATCCTCAACAACCTCCACAGGTAGAAATGGGGATAGCCCATTTGATCTATGGATTCACGAATGTATCAAATTTTATAAATTCCCGAACAGCCCCGCTAGAGACTTTAGGAACTCTGGTTGCCAATACTCCAACGGTAGATCAAACAACTGGATCCAGACTGGCGCCTGATGCACTCCTAGTCTCCAGGGGCAGGGCCAGTCCACAGGCCCCATAAAACCATGGACCCTTGAGCAACACTTTGTCACGGTCTTCCATTGTTGCAAATGTGAACAGAAACTGGTCATTGGCCAGCCCTCGAAAATGAACGTTCACCAACCCCCATGTCACTTTGACCCATTTTCGGATTAGATCCAAATGCAACCTTACTCTCTCCAAAATGAACTTGCCCAACAAGCTCTGCTCCAGTTCCTATACTGGGTCCTCTGGTGGATGCTCAACCCTAACCTGTAGGACCGTGCCCTCCTGTGTAGCCATCATGACCAGCGCCATTCTCCGGACCGTTTACTGCCCTGCCCTTGCTGCCTCTCGCAACAACCGATCCTCTGGCCCCTCCTGCTGCTGTGCCCGTCCCTGTTGCACCTGCTCTTGGTACTGCTACTGCTGCCACTCCCATCGCTGCCGCTGGTGCCACCGCTGCTCCTGTTTCTGTTGCCGCTGCCATGCCCATTGCTGCTCCCTCTCCCGACATTTCAAAAATCTGTATGCGGTTCGAACTCAGTTGGATAAGATTATTTACCCATCATTTGTATTAAAATTCCAATGATTTTTAAAAAATTATAAAATTTAAATGCAATCCATTAAATTTCTTCATTGGCCTTGGGCCACTGCATTATGGATAGGACTGTGGAGTCTCTTATAGGAGAGAATACTAAATTTGAGTTTCAGTTTCATAAAATTCCTCTGAATGAGACTTACCAGTAGATAGATTTCATCATTTTATACAATGTTTCTATCAAATAAGCAAAAACTGGAAAACTAAGACAGAGTTATGCCAGTGTTTCCTTGCAAATCATCCATTTAAATTCAGGAAAGGTACCAAAGGTAGCATGTAGCCAACTCCATATTGCTTGGACAAGGCTAGGATGAGTATGATGGATCAAGGAACAGGGAAATCCTCACAACTTAAACAAATTTCATCTGGTCGTACTGATAATCTATTCCCCTCTTCTTCTTTAAGTGCTTGAGATAATTCTGCAATAACTTTGTTCGTATCTGGCCGTTCTGATGGGTTTTCATCAATACATTCCATTGCAAGCTTTGCAGCTCGATGTAGTGATTCTATACTGCAAAATTTTCCTACCAAATTCTTGTCAACAACATTGACAAGGATCTCTGCATCATTCGACTCCAAGAATGGTTTTACCTGTTTTCATCTAGATAGTTATTCATTGGATTTTTAAACACTTAAGTTTAAAGCTACAATGTATGTATAAATGTTACTCATCGGGCTAGAAATATCCGGTCTTGCGGCAGCGTCCTATCCATAGGTCGTCTCGCACAAATCATCTCCAACAACACCACTCCAAGGCTGTATATGTCACTTTTCTCTGTTAACATGAAGGTCTTGAAATACCTGGTACATACTGACAGTTCCAAAATGTTAAGAGTCGCACATTACTATTTGTTAACGTATGGATCGACAATTAGAGACGATGTTGACGGTCATACTCAGGATCCATGTATCCAGGGGTTCCCTTTATCGCAGTGGTTATATGGGTAGCCTGCTCGTCCTTTGTCCATTTAGATATGCCAAAGTCTGAGAGTTTTGCTCTGAGACCATTGCCCAAAAGAATGTTTGTAGGTTTCACATCTTTGTGAATGATCTTGGGAGTGCATGATTCGTGCAGGTATTGTAACCCTAAAGTTGCAAAAACACCAATTTCAGTTGTTTTTATTTATTGTTTATTAAATCAGAAATCCTTTGAAATCTGCTTACCAAGTGCTGCATCCAGTGCTATTTGGACTCTGTTTTTCCACGTTAGCTCCTTCCTTTGTGAGTCAGACCTCGGTGTTTTCAGCAATCTGATGATTTAGCCCTAATTCACATAAAGGATATTGAAAAACAGATAAAGAATTCAATTTGATTTGTGAAATTCACCGTAAAGACAGTCCTCTAGTGATCCATCCTGCAAGTATTCGTATACCAGCGTGACTTCATGGGTTTCGATGCAGTTCCCTAGCAAGGAAACTAAATGTTTGTAATTCACAACAGACAAGAGATGAAGCTGTTCAAACAAGAAGAAACAAGATGTAGTTACTTTCAGCTTAAACACAAACACACAAACACACAGGACTAACTATAGAACCGTATAGCTAATTGGAAATTAAAATCTTGCCTCGTTTAAAAATTGTTCTTTCCCTTGATCGGAGAAGGCTGACAGAACTTTAACTGCAATTTTGCTTCCATTTTCCATAATTCCCAGGTACACTGTACCAAAGCCTCCCTTGCCGATGATGCTACATAAATTTCCAGTTGCCTTTCTTCACCTGTGAAGACCTTAAAATTGGATCGTTCATTGATCTCTATTAAAAGATCATCTGCATCAATGTTTTTCATGGTTAAAAATGCTGCTACTCAATTTCTTACCAAAATTACAGAGAAAGTGATTTATTTATTTAACCATTATTCATTGCAAGAAAGGTTCCTTGGTGCATCCCTTTCATTTTAGCGGTCATGACAGCCAAAAGGATGAATAAAGCAATGCACGCAATGGCTACACCCACTGTAACGAAAATAATGAAATTTTTCTTCTTGTTCTTATGTTCTTTTGCAATCCGCAGTATTGGGTTGCCACTGTAACTGCGATCACAACAGAAAAATAATTACATAGAGTACCAAATGAATAAATAAATAATCAAACCCAGAGTTAATAATCAAATCCATATGTTAAAAACCTTACTTGAATTGTAAGCCATCTTGTTCGACACGCTGAAAAAGTTGTCTTGGAATTTCTCCAGAGAAATTATTATTCTGAATTGACCTGTTAGGTATTTTCCAGGATGAGAAACAGAATAGGTCCATGGTTTGTTGAATTTAAAAGAATGAGACCAGAATACTTGCTCACAATTGTGCAAGAGCATTAAACATGGTCAGCCAGTTAGGAAGGCTACCATTAAGCTTCTTGTTTCGTAAACATCTTCATAACATGAAGCCGTTGTTAGTATATATCCTTGGCAAATTCATGCCAAACTGTCCATTGCAAAAAATGAATCAACTTACAGTGTCGTCAAGCGGGCAAGCTTAGAAAGATCCGGGATAGTTCCTGTCAAACTATCGTTGGATAGATCCCTGCCGAGAAAAATAGGAAACCCAGATATGCCTTATGTCAGAGCCATTGTGTTTCTTATTTATTGAAGGTTAACTCAAACAAACAGTAAAAATCAGCGTAGTTGTTTTGGGAACATACAAATACTCCAAATAAGTAGAATTTCCAAGTGTTAGAGGTATCTGGCCGTTAAGATTATTCCCGGAAAAATTCCTGTTAGTGTAAAATGCATAACTCAGAGAAGTGTGAAACGTATGACACAGAGAGAAAAGATGAAGGACAAGAATCAGGGTTCTCAAACTGTCTTCTAATTGAAAGGTCTAACCCACATTCCAGAAACCCATGTGTCAGAGCAATCTATATGATCCCAGGGGATGACGTGACAGGGATCAAATATCCATGATGCAAACTGCAAGCCGAATGTCTCCACTGTTCATCGTCAAAACGCACAAAATCAGCAATCCCCCCAGATCTATTATTTAGAAGTAAAATATTGTGATTGCAACAATACTCTAAGGTTAGAATTCACCATTGGTTTGGTTGGTAAATGGATCTGTTTGCACAATGTTATAGGCTTCGTAAGCATTTAAGGTTGCGTTTCCATTAGGAGCATCTACAGTGAGAGTCAGATTATAAGCTTCAAGCTCTGTTCTAGGCATGAGGGCAACCTCCAGGGCAGTGTATTTCTTGTCTATGCTCACAGCAAAATTGTCTTCATAAAAACATTAAACTTGAACGTCATTTTGTCTTCAAACTGAGCGAAGTAGCAGAAGAACAATGCTGGCTTGTCTGTGAGGAGGCCATGGAATGTCTGTTTCCAAATGCTCATTTGAATACACATGAAATAACACAGAGATACACCAATGCACACCATTTTATTGCACACAACAGAATTACAGAACTGAAAGGAATGCTTGTTCTTGAGCAAGACGCATCACGATCTCTCTTTTAGTGATGTAGAGAATGCTTAGTTTCTGAGCAAGGAGCATCAAGAAACTAATATCTTCTCCTTTTCTTACAAACACACTTACAACCCACACTTGCAGACACCTAGACTTGTTACAAGCTTGTATGTGCTTCTACTTGTATATGCATTACACACAATACCCTACTATTTATAGCTTACAAACCAACTTGGGATAATGGACGTCAACTGGGACGATCTACTTTTTAAGATTCAGATCCACTTTCTGGAGATTGTGGCAGACAATATTATATCAGCGTGATGGAGGACTATTTGGACCGAAGTCGACATCTTCACCATCAGAATTGACTGCTCTGTTGTGGAACTCATCAGTGCTATAATCATATCGCCTTGGAGAATCTGTAGGCGTGTTATCTGTACTAACATTGGATTCTTCTGAGTGGAGTCCAACTAGATATATTTTGGACTCTCTTCCCCCTGCAGCTCGATACTCATTGATACGACGATATTGATAATAATACAATTCCAGCGTGTAAGACACTTTCATGTTAATGTGACAATGGTGTTGGATGTCATAAGAGTTTGCTGTATACACATCTTGGTAAAAAGCTTGACCACATGTATTTTGCCAATATGTCCTTTTTGCGATGCATGTGACAAGAAAATAAACAGGGTTGGAGGCCATATGTACGAAATGCCATGCCATGGTAGTCGCACTACCATAGAAAGCGAAATCACCATGATGCTCTGACAGGCGTGCTCTGAGGTACCCTGGATAGTTTGGAGGGAGATGTACAGGAGCATGACCAAACCTTGCCCACCAGGACCAAAACATTTCAGAATCAGAGGATGACATAGATTAAGGATTAAACTCAATACGGTACATATGAAAATCACTTGGCTGATAATAAGGCCAGTTGAGACAGTCATTAGTATACCAAGTTTCAAAATCAAGGTTACTGATTTTAATATCAGTGGCTAAGTGGATATAGGGAGAAGGGATAGTTGTTCTAGTTGTCCGAATAGGAGGAGTGGAAAAAGTCGTAAAGACTCTTTGAGTGATGGATGAGTCAGATTGCTGTGCTTCAGTTCTAGACAAAATTCTTCCCAGCTAGTTTCAGCAAAGTACTGAGGAAAACTAAGAAAACGTTCATGAGATAAACATGGATGTAAACGTTTAGAAGAACGAAGAGTCCGTCCTTCGCCCCGTAATAATTCTGCACAAATTTCAAACATCAGTAGGACTAGGGAACTGGAATTCCCTAGTTAGAAAATCTACTAAACAATTTTTATAATCTTCTAGGTATTCACTATCAAATTCAAAATTTGCTAAAAACAAACTCCAACGAATTAATCTTGTATGAGCCACTTTAGAAAGGTTTTTAGATTGTAGGTACTTATCAAAATGTTTCAAATCGCTTCTTACAATAAATCGTTGTGGTTGAAGAAACAACCTAAATTTTTCAATCCTCTTAACAATGACAAGAAGCTCTTTGTGGGAACTATGATATTTTTGTTGGGCTTCATTAAATTTTCCTGAAGCATACCTACAAATTCTAATAGTGTGATTTTGTTCTTGTTTTAGGGTGGCTCCCCAAAACATCTTAGAGGCATCAGTTTCAAGGATAAATTTGCTTTCTCCTGGGAGGAATAATGGAGGCAAATTCTGACAAACCCTTTTGATTTTTCTAACAGCCTCGGTGCAGGAATGGTTCTAAGGAGGAGAATGTTTTTGTAGTAATTGATTTAAAACGTCTTTTTCTTTAGCGATGTCTTTAAAGAAACCAGAGACATAATTGATACAACCTAAGAAATGTTGGATTTGTACTTTATTTTCTAATTCATTTGGGAACTTAACTATACTTTGTATGATATGAGGTTGTAACTTAATAATACCTGCAGAGATTTCTAATCCTAAAAACTCGATACTGGGTTGTCCGATCTTCATCTTTGTAGGTGATAGGACAAGACCATTTTTGTATACAAGGTCAGAAAAAACCTTTAAATGTTCAATATGTTCTTTAAAGGATTTACTAAAAACTAATATATCATCTATATATGCTAATATAAATGGGTACGAATGAAAAATAGAATCCATCATTTTTTGGAAAATGGATGGCGCGGTTTTAATACCAAATGACAAAACATTCCATTCATAAAGTCCGCCAGGTATCGTGAATACAGTTTTCCAACGGTCTGATTCCTAGATTTGGATCTGCCAAAAACTTGATTTTAAATCAAATTTGGAATATATATTAGTGTGTGGCAGTCATTGAAATAAATCATCCTTGTTAGGAATAGGATATTGGACGGATTTGATAATATCATTCAAGGGTTTATAATTAACAACTACTCGTTTTTTACCCCTGACTAATTCAACTCTTTTATTCACAAAGAAAGCAGCACAGGCGAACATTCTAGTGCTGGGTCTGATTAAGCGTCTTTGTAAATACTCTTGGATTTCTATCTCACATTCTTTTCTAAGGCTAGGAGACATCCCTATGTGTTGGGCTGTAGCCTTAACTTTTACTCCGTCTTGAAAATCAATTTTGCACCAATGTTCTTTTTTTTGTCGGAAGATTGTAGGATCATCATTAGCATATTGGAGCAGTTATTTTTTAATGTCTTCAAAACTTGGTTGATGTACTTCTATCTGATTAACTATCAAAGTTTCTCTTTTGGGATTTCTTTTTGGGATTTTTCGGTTTTTAAACTGCTACCTAGCATTTATCCTAGAAAAACTATAATGATCTAAACGGATAGATTGCTTTGTAATTGCTATATCAAAATTTTGTAAATTATCTAATCCTATTAAACAATCATATGAAGGTAATGGAAATTGACAAACAGTAAAGTAAACTATCCTATTATCAGGCATTAATACAGAAAGCTTAGCTTGTTTTGTCAGTAATCTTTTCTGGGTATTGAAAGAAATGTGATAAGGTTCTTTCTCTTCCCAAAAACAGAGTGGGATAGTTTCTTCCCTAGCAAGAGATACTTCGGCTCCTGTATCAAACAAACAATCTATTTGGTATCTATGGTACTTAGGCCATGATATAGTAAAAACACAGGCAGGTAAGATTGGTCGTGAATGGTTACAATTTATTTCTAAAATAACACTTACCTGTTTCGTTTCTTTTTCATACTCCTTTTGTTGCCAACTCTCTTCTTCTTGTTCTAACTGTTCTAGTTCTTCTGAGGCCTGTTGGAGATATTTCTTGAATTGCTTTATCCGAAACTGCCGCCACATGGATGTTTGTATTTCAGGCGTAGCTTCTCTTATCTCTTCTCTATGAGAAGTTTGGGTTTCGTCAAAAAACTCTTCAGCATTCGTATTTTGGGAATCTTGATATATTCCTATTGATTCCTCAAGCATTTGTTTATGCATTTCTATCTCATTTTTCTTTAGTTTTACTTTTTGTCTATAGGCCCTGAACTTGTGCAAATCTTCTAAAGGAACTTTATGCCATTTCTTTTCTAATTGTCTAAGTTGGCTTTTTAAAAGAGAGTAAGTTGGATCTCGTTCATAGAGATCATCATTATCTGATTCTTCATTCATATAAACATGGTACATATATCCGGAAGAATCTGTATCATAATCTATTGTTCCTGGGTCGTTGGGGTAGTTAGGAATATCTTCAAACTCCATTTCACTGGAATATTGATCTGAAGATTTTAAGTAAATATCCCCATTTGAAAAAGATAAGTTAGAGTCATATGTCAAGAAAAAATCATCTTCAGTAAGTTTCATTATTTCGATGAAATTAATGCGTTGTGGATGATTATCTTTCTTTGGACATTGACTAAAATAATATTTTCCTGAACAAATAAAACATCTGACTTTTTTGTTCTTATACGACCCTTGTTTCCGCTTAAACATACCTTTAAAAGGCTTTTGTGGCCAATTTTTGCGTTTTAGTTTTGGTTGATATTTTTTCTTCCAGACCTTCTTAGGTTTGGAATACTTACATGATGTATGTTGCATTGGTTTACATTCACATGGCTCATTTTGTTGTTTCCTATTTTTAATTAATCGTGAAGAATTATCTTCAGGACACATTTGTAAACATAAATCTCTACCTATTTTCTTTGTAAGAGATCCTACTAATTTTTGTGTTTTTTGCTGAATACACAAATCCCAGGTAACTTTTTCAAGGAATTGACGGATGACACTAAAACTCATTTTTTCGAGATCCTTTTCTTCACTTTGAAGTTGAGCTCGATAATAACTAGCAAATGGTGTTGGAAGACATCCTAGAAGATGTTCTTTTGCACCTATGTCATGAATGAGTTTCCCATAATAGTACCATTCTTCCATGATGTCAAGGAATGGTGACATGTCCTGGATTTTGTGTAATCGGGAACTATAAAATAAAGTTCTATAAGCACTATCGCGATTAGCTTTGTTACCTAAAAATTCTTTAGTTATGACATTTAAGAAAATAACATGCAGATTATTTAATAACATTTTACGTACGGGAGTTTCTATGAAATTCCACCATCGTTTCAACATGCCTTCAAAATTTAACGTAGCATTGAGTATGGCATGTTCATATGTCTTCTTTTCTAAGACAATTTGTCTAGAGATGAATCCACTAATTTTATCAATTTCTTTTTGTCTTTCTCTAGTTGATTTGTTATCCATACTGAAATATGGTGGTGGTTTTTCTGAAGTTTTCCAAACTTGCATAGCTGTTAGGTCTTTTGGATCTTGGAAGATCATTCCTTGTTTTGTTAATAGCTTTTTTTCTTCTTCATCTAAAGATCCTTCACTACCTATATAGAGGGTTTCATTATCTTCTTCGTTAGCGTTGATTTCGTCCTCTTTTTTCCCTTTTTCCGATTTCGGAATTGTATGGACAGGTCTTCTTTTTTGCATCCATTGTTTGGATTTCTTTTTTCCTTTAGGAGAAGTGACCGATGGTGAATCTATGTAAAGACCTTCCAGATCTAAGGTTTCTGATTTCTTCTTATCCTTAGATTTTTCTGTTCTCTGTTTGGGAACCCATATTTTATGTAAATCTTTTACATCCTTCTGTACCTCTCTTACCTCTGCATATGTCATCAAGTTTTGATCACTAACATAAGATATCTTATGGTTTGTCCAGTTATGAAGTTTGATGACGTCAGATGGTTGTTCTTCGGATGTTTTATATTGCATCATATGAGCTATTTCTTTTGGTTCTTCCATGTTCATGTTGATCCATAATAGTTCATCACATTCGATACACCTAATGTCATGATCTACTTTATGTAGGTTTTTATATGTACAGAGTTGTGATGGTCTACTTGAGCATGATGCCGCATTTTCTGAACTAGATGTGGAGACCTCTTCTAAAAGCGTTTTTCCCTTTTGATCTACTTCTGATTGTTCTGTTACTGGTTTTTCTCCCTTTTGTTTAATGACTTTCCTAGGATCTAGTTTGATACCTAGTTCTTTAAAGATCTTAGACATTCTCTGTATTTTTTCTTTCTGTTCTTCATAAGAAGACTTCTTTTTAAACAGGAGTAATGGTTTAACAGGTTTGGGAGCTAAAGGATCGTAGGGTAAGAGTTTTGATGGTTGTAACTCTACAAGATATTTCCGAGATTTGGATGATGATCTGAACAAAGATTTTTTTGCTTTTTTCTGCTCATAGTATTCTTCTAATGGATCTTCTAAGTCTGGAAAAAGCCTATGGATCGGGAGATCCTCTGTATTAATCTGTGTCCCATATTCCAGATTTGTTGTACCAACAGAGAGAGCTTGTTGGCCAAAAGGCAGGAGAGTTTGTATACTAACAGAACTAAATAACTTAAAACTTAACCTAGTACCTATTGTGCAATATACGCTACGATCTATGATATCAACAGGAATATATGTAATAAGCATTAAACTATTAAATAAGTGCGGATCAGAAAGAGAAAGCGTAAAGTTTGGGATAGTTATTATTAAAGCATCTGAAATTAATTTACTTTTAGCTTGTGTAATGATGGCTTCCTGAAACGACTTAAATCTCCTATCTATCAAGGCAATCCAGTAAGATTTTTGGAGTCTGTAGTTAAAGTGTGGATGAAGATGGATAGCGATTTCAGCAAGATGAATGTATTGATATCCTTCTTTTTTCCATTTCTCAACCTCCCTCGGGTCAAAAAAAGTGAGAGCGACTGGGCGAAGGCTAGAACCTGTGATACCTAAATCACATTCGCTAAAATGCATAGACTGAAAAGATTCAAACGTGTGCAATGAAGATTTGGGATAGAAATCTTTTTGGCAAGGCGGTGGTGGCAACATATTAGCATTCGAGGAGGAGCAATAGTTCGATAAACGTTGAATATAAGAGAAAGTAGAATTAGAACTTGGAGTTGGTCTTCTGGAAGAACTCGCCATTAGACGTGCCTACTCTACGCTCTGCTTCGGGCTTGCACGACTTACTCGCCTGTCTGTCAACAGTTACTGCGTGTCTTACAACACTTCAGAGTGATCTTACGAGCAACCCTCACGTCCACCCCTGGCTGTGTATGATTGAGAACCGCAACTAGGCTCTGATACTACCCTCAAAGTAGCTCATACAAGATTAATTCGTTGGACTTTGTTTTTAATAAATTTTGAATTTGATAGTGAATACCTAGAAGGTCATATGATTGTTTAATATGATCAGATAATTTACAAAATTTTGATATAGCAATTACAAAGCAATCTATCCGTTTAGATCATTATAATTTTTCTAGGATAAATGCTAGGCAATAGTTTAAAAACCAAAAAATCCCAAAAAGAAATCCCAAAAAAGAAACTTGGATAGTTAATCAGATAGAAGTACATCAACTAAGTTTTGAAGACATTAAAAAACAATTGCTCCAATATGCTAATGATGATCCTACAATCTTCCGACAAAAAAAAGAACATTGGTGCAAAATTGATTTTCAAGACGGAGTAAAAGTTAAGGCTACACAGCCCAACACATAGGGATGTCTCCTAGCCTTAGAAAAGAATGTGAGGTAGAAATCCAAGAGTATTTACAAAGACGCTTAATCAGACCCAGCACTAGCATGTTCGCTTGTGCTGCTTTCTTTGTGAATAAAAGAGCTGAATTAGTCAGGGGTAAAAAACGATTAGTTGTTAATTATAAACCCTTGAATGATATTATCAAATCCGTCCAACATCCTATTCTTAACAAGGATGATTTATTTCAACGACTGCCACACACTAATATATATTCCAAATTTGATTTAAAATCAGGTTTTTGGCAGATCCAAATCCAGGAATCAGATCGTTGGAAAATTGCATTCACGATACCCGGCGGACTTTATGAATGGAATGTTTTGCCATTTGGTATTAAAACCGCGCTATCCATTTTCCAAAAAATGATGGATTCTATTTTCCATTCGTACCCATTTATATTAGCATATATAGATGATATATCGAGTTTTTAGGATTAGAAATCTCTGCAGGTATTATTAAGTTACAACCTCATATCATACAAAGTATAGTTAAGTTCCTAGATGAATTAGAAAATAAAGTACAAATCCAACATTTCTTAGGTTGTATCAATTATGTCTCTGGTTTCTTTAAAGACATGGCTAAAGAAAGAGACGTTTTAAATCAATTACTACAAAAACATTCTTCTCCTTAGAACCATATTAAACAATATATCAAAAAACTTTGGGAAAATGTAGAAGGAAAAAAAACATTTTTATTTGAATGATATCAAAAGAGGCCTTAATTCAAATTCAAATTATTTATCTAATATTTTTCATTAGTTACAATGCACAATTAGTAGAGCATACATGAGATCTCATCATCTAAGAGTCAAAATAAGTAAATGGCACAAAATTCCTTGTGAAGAAAAAATATGTCAATTGTGTAATACAAATAACATTCAAAATGAATACCACATTTTCCTATAATGTCTTGCATTAGAGAACATTATACATAAATGGAATGTTACAACTGCAAATTTGGTTGATTTGTTCCAAATGTTACCAAGAATACTTGGTAATTTTCTTAATGATGTTTCTTAAAATTCATAGCATGTATACTTCTACTATCCAATAGATCCAAAGCATCTATAGATGTAATAAAATTTCAATTTTCAATTTTCAGCTTTGCTTCCAATGAGGTGTTAACCTAGTGGTAAGACTCTTGAGTTGAAAACTCCAAGTTATTACTGCAATTCTAGTGCACAACTGATGAGTCATGATTTGACTAACTCTAATATCAGATACGCAATATCGAAGTCCAAGATGCAATGTTGAATATATGATATTGTAGGGTATATGCCAACCTATAAATATAGTGCTTGGACACACGATTTCGTATCAGTTTTTGTCATAGCATAGAGAAACTCTTACAATTTGTTTTTTCTAGAGTTAGAATATTTTTTGAATGCCCGCAGTAGGAGTCTGAGTGTGTATGGACCTTTCTTTGAGCATTGATGTACTTGAGCACAATAGTGTGATGGGAATAAAGATGAGCCCTTTTGATAAACCTTGTAGCACTGAGAATAGATTAATGTTTTGTTTAATGCACTTTACTTTACTGCATTTCAATCAAGCAATTAATTTTCAATCATTAATGAACACAAGCATGACCACTTCGAGCATACATACAATGCTTGGCAACCTAGCAACAATNTTACACTTATAAAATACAAAATGATAGAAATCATATACCTTAGTTGCACTTAACCATAGACTTGTGCCTCACGAGTGGAATTGGAAAGACAATGATCATTTCAATTAGATTTCATGTCTTAGAACTAGTGTACTTGAGAACTTAAGGTTTGTGGAATTCGATTGGATCACACATGAACACTTGTGATTCATATGGTTGGGAGTAGGAGTACCTCCTTACTCATCATTAGTGTTGTTGCTAGGGACCTTTTAGTTGTTACGTGCACTATCTTAGACTAGTGAAAATTATTTAAATCATTGAAATGAACCTTAGAGTCATATCACATCTTAAGATTACTACAACATTGTAAGAAACACATTGCATTTTTATTTTTTCTAACACAAGATGTCTTCTTCTCATAGGAGTGATTCTTTGCCCAAGTCTGACGGGGTACATCAACAAGTGCCCCAACAATATAGAGTGATATATGCTCATCCTGATGAGCATGTACCAAATTTCACCTTTATCCTACACTAGGATGAATAGCTGCGATGGCGAGACATGGAGGGCAACATTGTGTTACCACCAGATTGATCCGTTATTATAATGCTCCACCAAATGATTATTCATTTGGGTCTTTAGGAACTTCATGCTGAGTATGTTGTGCAAGATACTGATGCTAGGGATTATCATCTCACTGATGTGCATCATCTCATGGATTTCCAGTTAGAACAATGTCATGAATTTACAAAGGGAAAAGGGTTCAATGATTCTCCATTCCTGCTATATCAAAAAGATGACGGGGAACCCTTCTTTGGGGATTTTCCATTTAGTGAAATTTCTCTCTTTGACTTTGATGAAGGAGGTGAAAACCAAAACCTGTAATCCACAATTCATTATTCTAATTCTGGAAAGAATGGATCCAATGACAAAGAAGGATCCAAAGGGGCAAGTCAAGGCAGGGATGTGAACAATTAAAAGGATCATGATCATGGCCATGATCACCGAAGAGTGGGTAGTAGGCATTGTGATGATGCTAGTCCTCCTACCTCTTTACCTTCATCATCATCGTCTTCTTCTTCTAGCTCAGATTACAACCACAAGGGGTGTGATTGTCATGGAGGTGACCAATGGGATTGAAATGATCAAAGGGATCGTTGAGTAAGTCAAGATCAGGGCATGCAGGTAGTCAAGAGAGACCCACCGCCATGAATGAAGGGGTAGTAAAGGGCATTGTAGGCACTAAGATCAGGACCTCGATGAGCCTTTCCTTACTACCTGGAGTATGGTAAACATTGCAGAGGTAGTGATAATTTCCACAAGGCACCTTAAGGATAGTTGGATCAAAAGGCTAGATATGAACAATATCCCTAGATTCGAAGGGGGATATAACTTAGATTTGTAGAATCATTTTCAATTTTTTAAAGATGCATGTGCCTTGCAGACTATAGAAAAATGAGTGGCAAAAACTTAAGTTGTTTCCAAGGACGCTCATTAAAGAAGTAGAAAATCGGTATCGATCCTTAGTATCTATTTAATGATGGAGTACAATGCTTGAATTGTTCAATGACAAATGTTAGACATACTTTTGAGAGTCCAACTTGAGGAGGTAGATCCAAGGATGGAAACAAGGGATACATGAACCCTTGGATGCTACCATTGGCCAATACTATTCCTTAATGCACATATGTCTTGGCCATGGTTACTCTCAATTGGACCAACTTTGCCACATTGTAGACAGACTTCAATCTGAATCGAGGAGAACCCTTAGTGCCTATGCCCAAGGGTGACTATTAGAATTAAGCACCCGTTAGATCCAAATATTGGTTGAGCAAGTAGCAAAAGAGGAAGGAGAATTAAGAAAATGAAAAAGTACAGAAGAATACAACCACAATCCTTCCATTCACAAAAGGGAGGTTTGATTCTATAATAGTGAGGAAGAATCTACACTTGATGAGGTGGTGAGTCAAAAAATCTTGTTGTTTCAAACATTTCAACCTAAGATTACAACCAAGGTTGATAAGTTATGGGACTCCATGAATAGCATATTTCAAGCTATCCTTAAAATTGTTGAAGAGTCTAAAGAACAAGGTAGTGATTGTGAATGTAGGAGACACAAAGAAGCTAAATGTGCCATTCAAAGAGGTAAGGGCAAGATTGTTGCAATAGAAGAAGTTGTGGAAAGTGAATCAGATGATGATGGTGTGTGTGACATATGCCATTATGAATATCCTAAGGGATGTTGCCCCATAGTGTCACACTTATAGGAGTTTGGGGTGCACACTTTGAATCCATGACTTGCACAAAGGCAAACACCCAGAAGATTGCCTTATCCTTAAGGCAATTCTAGGCAGTTCTACTAGCCACAATGGTATTATCCAAGTGGAACTCCATCATAACCATCTGAACATTATCAACAGTGGCAACAACCACAGTAATGGGCACTAGCACCACTAAGGCAACAATACCCTTATAGACAACTTGAGCCATATGGGTACTAAGTGTAGCAATCCTTGTATCCATGTGACTCTTCCATTCACATTTCTACTTTCCAACCTCATTACCACCCTTCTAATTATTATCAAACTCATTCTCCACATGAAAAAAGGGATACCACCTTTTACCCTTATCCTTCTCCTGCTCCTGCACATCTTTCTCCTCCTTCAACATAGTTACCACTTGCTCCATCTATGCAGGGTGAATTACCAGCTCAGCTACAACAACAAAATGCCACTAGGGCAGTTAACTTACAATCAATTTATCAACTAAGTGGTTTGGATACGCAATCAAAGAAAAGACCTTTCTTTTGACCTAGAAGCCCACCTAAGCCCTCAAATACACCTGTGGTTGGCAACCTTGTTTCTCGATCTCCCTCTGTATCAAACTCTCTCGAGTCCCCTTCAAATCAAATTCCACTTGGAATCCATACTATTATGCTCACTCATGTCGTATCTAATTGGATTTGGGCTAGCAACCTTCCTAGGAAATTAGGTGATCCTGGGAGTCCTCTTATTTATTTGTAGATTGCTAGAAATAAACTATGCAAAGCTCTTCTTGATTCCAGTTCTAGTGTTAATCTGATCTCTCATAAGATGTATATTACATGGAACCTACCTCCTCTCAAGAAGAGTACTATCATATTAGAATTGGTAGATTAGTCCATCACTATTCCAACTAGAATAGAAGAAGACATTGTGACCCATTGTCTGTGGGTGGTTTTATCCTGCTAATTTCCTAATGATCAAAGTGAAAAACTGCATAGGGGACTTCCCAATCATAATGGGAAGGACATGGCTAAGCATCATTGATGTAAGAATGGGCATTAGAGATCTTTCCCTAAAAATATCTAAAGAAAATGCATTTGGGAAGATTGAGAAGAAGCAAGTTCTATGCATTATGTACAATGATATAGGGTGCAATTGTATGTAAAAACTCTAATTAGTGAAATGAGCAGCCATCTCTACATGCAAGCAGTGTGCATTAGAACCAAAAATTCAAAGGTGTCTATACGTAGCAGCCACAAAATAAGAGGGCACCCAGTGGCTAACCACTAATATTGAAAGCATCACACTTTACATGGAACCAACTGAGAGCCTGACATACACATATGTCATAGGCATGGATAAAATAGAGCAAGTCCATCACTAACTCTTCAATGATGTAAATGATGATGCCTACTAGGAAGAGTTGGAAATTCCTGAAGCTTTCAAATAAGAACCCCTTGAACTAAAAGAACTATCATTCGACATGGAATATGTGTTTTTGGAAAATGGGAAGCTGGTCATAATCAATGTAAATCTTGCTCCATAACAGAAAAATATGTTGTTAAAAGTGGTTAAAAAATGGTCAAAAACCTTTGCTTGGTCATATCCTGAACTCACAGGGATTGATCATAGGATATTCTAACATCGCATCTACACCAACTTGACCATGAAGCCAAAGAGGTAGCCATAGAAACGATTGAATCCCAAACTGAAGCAGATCATCAAGGAGGAAATTGAACAACTGCTCAAGGCAAGGTTCATTTATCCCATTGTAGATAGTGAGTGGGTTAGTCCACTCAATATTATGCCAAAGAAAGGTGACAAATGACAGGTCTGCATTGATTTTCAATTGCTGAATATGGCAACAATCAAGGATCATTTTCCATTACCATTTGTTGATTAGGTGTTAGACATAATATTTGGGCATTACTACTATAGTTTCTTGGATGATTATAGTGGCTATAACCAAATCTAGATAGCACTAGAAGACCAAGCCAAGATAACATTCACGAGTCCCAGGGGGACTTTTGCATATTGCAAGATGCCATTTGGTCTATACAATGCCCTTGCTACCTTCCAATGCCTATTCTTAAGCATTTTTCAATAGCAAATTAGTAGTGGTATGGAAGTCCTCATGGATGACTTCTCCACCTATGGAGTTACATTTGAGCAAGCCCTGGGCTGCCTTGAGCAAGTATTGAAACAATGTGTTGAAACAAACCTTAGGCTCAATTGGCAAAAGAGTTATTTGATGATTCACAAAGGCATTGTACTAGGGAACAAAATAGCATAAGTAGGAATTGAGGTAGACCTTGAGAAAATGAGGATCATCCAAGGAATATCCTACCAAAAAAATATTGTTAAAGATGTTCGATCATTGCTTGGACATACTAGCTACTACTAGCAATTTATAGAGAATTTCTTTAAGATCACAAAATCATTGGTGGAGTTGATAAAGAAAGATGCTCCATTTGTTTAGACTAATGAGTGTGAAAAAGCATTCTAACAATTGAAAGAAAAGTTTGTAGAAACTCCAATTCTACAAGCACCTGATTGGTCTAGACTATTTCATGTTATGAAGGATGCATCAAATTATGCCTTGGGAGTGATGCTTATGTAGATGGATGACAAGAAATGTTCATACTACATCCACTGCACATGCCGAAGCATTGTGGGTACACAACTGAACTACACCACCACAAAGAAAGAATTGATGTCAGTGGTGTTTGCTCTAGATAAGTTCAAACATTATGTGCTTGAATACAAAGTGTTTGTGCACATGGACCCTAGTGCCATCTTCTTCTTAATGAACAAGCCAATGGTGAGTCCTCATTTCATATGGTGGTTGGTGATATTATAGGAATTCGATCTTATGATGGTAGATTGAAAGGACATTGAGAATGTAGGCACTAATCACTTGTCTCGGTTGTGATGGGACAACAAAGAGGAAGAAAGTCCATTATCTAATATGTTCCTTGATGAACTCCTCTTTGTCAAGGCTATAACTGAATAATTGCCCAATGAGCCTAAATGGTATGATGGCATTCTCACCTATCTTCTTACTTAAGAGATGCCACAAGGGTTAGATCATCAAAAGAAACAATAGTTTCTTTAGCGGGTAAAATGCTTCATGGAGATCAACAAACACCTCTACATGTGCGACGATGGCCTAATTTGTTGGTCTGTCTCTGATGCTGATCAACTACATGTTCTCCAAGATGCTCATGAAGTTCCTTGTGGGGGCCACTATGCTGGGAAATGCATGGCCATTAAAATCCTAATGGCAAGGTACTACTGGCCAATAATTTTCAGGGACACTCACCAATATATCCACTCTCGTGAACAATGCCAAAAAGATGGTGGAATGACTACTTAAATGAAAGCACCTTAACAATGGATTCAACCACTAGAACCAATTGACATTTGGGGCATTAAATTAATGGGTGCCATCACATCTATGTTAAATGACAATGTGTACATCATAGTCACTGTTGACTATTGCATGAAATGGGTAGAAGTAATAGCTGTCACTGACTATACATCTTCTACTACTGCTCGGTTTGTATAAAAAAATGTTGTAAATAAGTTTGTTGTGCCACATGAATTAATTTTTGATCATGGAACTCACTTTATAGGCACTACTTTTTGGAAGCTTATGTAACGCTTGGGGGTTGAACATAAACTTACAACATCGTACCACCCCCAAGCTAATGGTCAAGTTGAGGTAACAAATAGGGAAATCACAAAGATACTAACAAGAACTATTACCAAATTTAGGAAAGATTGGAGCACAAAGCTCAATGATGCCCTTTGGGCCTACCGCTCAACATGGAAACTTTCTATAGGCTGCTCTCCCTATGAGTTGGTGTATGAAAAATTACCAATACTTCCTATTCAATCTAAGCTCTGTACACTTTCAATAGTCTATGACCTTAAACTTGACTTAAGCTTAGCACAAAAAGATAGATTAATGAGTCTCAACTTGCTAGAAGAAACTAGATTAGTAGCCCTATCATCTAATGAGTTGCCCAAGGCATTCAACAAAAAGTGTCATGACCTTGGAATTAGAAAAGTCAAACTTTAACTAGAAGATTAGTTTCCCTACTGGAACGCCACACACGTCCCTCAATGAACCAAATTCTAAACACTATGGAAAGGACCTTATATCATTTATGAAACTTTTTCTTTTGGGGCCATGATGATCTATAAACTTGAGAGCTCAAATAAAAAATAGCTGGTTAACATACAGTAAGTCAAACCTTTCCATGAGTTTAAGCCAGCTAATACAACAAACACCTCATTAGATGGACAACCATGCTCAATCTCTTGGATCTTCTCCTTTTAACTCAATCATGGGGGAGATGGCCACCCATGCTAACCATATAAGTAGCTCTTCATTTTTTCACATTTTTGTTTTACACCTTGTTACCTTTACAGCTTTTTGTTTTACATATTCTTTATTTTACACTTTTTGTTTTCTACATTATTAATTTTTCAAATTTTTTGTTTTACAACATTGTTAGTATGTTTTCTTTTTCTTAAATATTTTACAATTTCTTTTATATTTTTCTTTATTTGGATGTGATTTTCTTACCTTTCTTTTAATAATAACTATCTTATTGTCAACTGGGTATAGTGTGATTTAATTGATGTAGGCATGTGCTATCCAATTATTTGATTATTGGTGTCTAGATTCTAGCTTTGAATTTTGTTAATGATGGTTATGACATGGTTCCTTTTTCATGCAATAGGCAGTGAGTCCACAAAATCCACCCATCCACAAACTCTATGGTTTTCCTTGTTCTAGAAATTTGTAGTCCCTTTTTCATTAATAAAACTTTAATAAATTTGTGA
>MNCI01005013.1:150845-170517 GCA_015680685.1 Gnetum montanum | reverse complement strand
TCATTGGAGCGATTGCTAGGGACTTCATTTTAGCTAAGTGTTGTTAAATAGTGAAATCATACAAAGTCATTGTAAAAGTAAATAACACATCATATTTTAGAAAATAGTAATAATATTTTATTAAGATACACTATATCAAAACAAACTAAGATGTCTTCTTCTCACAAGAATAATTTACCACCTACCGATGACTCTAACAAGAAACATGAAAAATCTAGAAGGAATGCTAATGAGACACCTCAACAATTGAAGGTTGTCTATGCATGTCTGAATTCCTATTATTCAAACTTCACTTTCATCCTCCATTAGGATGAACAACTATAATGGTAAGATTTGGTAGGCAATGTTGTGTTGCCTCCCGATTGTTCCTTTGATGCTCATGATAACTCTCATGAAACTAGTGCTTGAACCAATAGGTCCAGATTACTAAGTAATGGGGCATCTCTCTAAAGATTATCGGCAAATAGTGGCCCAGCTTAGGAAAGATCAATGCATGGAGGCATACCATGAAGTCTACAATGGCAAGTCCCAATTCCACTATTTTTTTAATCATAAAAGGAAGGCCCAGAATTTACCTTAGGGCAATCTCAACACCAAGGTCCTCCTCCCTTAAGTGAGGATGACATAACTCAGTAGCAGTTATAATCAACCTTGGCACATAACCAAGGTGAATGGAGAATTGGTTCCAAAATTAGGGAAGCGTCAAGGCTAAGGCCCCTCAATCACTCACAAAGAGAACAACCAAGGGACCAAAGGAGAAGGGCAAGTTGGCATCACTGTCCTAGTCCTTCACCTTCACCATCCTCCTCCTCATCAAATTCTTACAAGAGGGAATGCGATTGAGACCAAAGAAGAAATAATCGAGGCTAAGATATAGATGACAAAAGACTACATCATGGAGATGGGAGGAGAAAGCATAAACAACGGTAAGAAGAAGAGGAGCCTCATCAAGAGAGAGGGAATTATAGGCCACATCATAAAATACATGGCCATGGTAGGGGCCACCATGAATATAATAACTATGATGAACCATTGCTTGCTACAAGAAGCATGATCAATATTTTAGTAGTAGTTCATATTCTTATAAGGCATCAAAGGGATAGTCAAATCAAATGGCTTAATGTGAACAACATCCCTAAGTTTGAAGGAGGGTATAATCTTGATCCATATCATCCTTTGCAAGCCTTTCATGATGCAGGTGCCTTGCAAAACATTGAAAACAAATGGTAGAAACTCAAACTTTTTCCTAGTATACTTATCAAAGAAGCTAAAAGTTAGTACCTATCCTTGGAGCTAAAATTTATCCATAAATGAAGTACACTGCTAGAACTATTTAATAAGTAGTATCAAACATAGTCTATAGTGTCCAACTTGAGAAAACAAATCCAAGGATGGAAACAAGGCAATCATAAATCCCTTGATGCAGCCTTTGGTAAGTATTACTCTATTTTGCACCAATGCTTAGGCCATGGGTTTTCTTAAATGGAATAACTCTGCTACATGATAAATGAGCTTAGAAATAAAACTAAATAGACTCTTGTGATTTATGCCCAAGGAAGATTGTTAGAGATGAGGGTCCATTAAATCCAAAGGCTCATTGATCAAGTAGACAAGGAAGAAGAAGAACTCATAAAGTGAGAAAGTGCTAAAGAATATAACATAGGTCCCTCAATTCACAAAAGAGAGGTACATTTTTGTGATCTTAAGGAAAAAACATCACTAGATGAAGTGGTAAAAAGGAAAACCTTTTCAATTTAAAAATGTATTATAGAAATATCAACTCAGGTGGATAGAATCTAGGGTTCCCTAGATGAGAAGTTCCAAATAACGTTAAAGATTGTGGAAGAGAAAACGAGGTAGCAGAATTAAGATAGAGATAAAAGGAGAAGAAAAGATATATGAAAAGAATATTATTAACAAAAGGATAAGGCTACAATCATTGATGAGATTGCAAATTCAGAGATAGAGGACAAAGGATGTGACATATACCAATACAAACATCCTAAGGAATGTTGTCATGTACTATCACGTCTACAAGGATTTGGGATGTATGCTTGAAATCTGAAATTTGTAGAAAGGCAACCACCTAGAAAATTACCTTATTCTCAAGGAAATTATCGGTAGTAATTTCGCCAACCACAATATTACCTAGGTGAAGTGCCACTTGAACCTTAAGACCATTATCATCAATGGCAAAACTCACAGTTGTGGGGGATGCCACCACTAAGGCAACAATACCCTTACTATTAGTTGGACTTGTATGATTACTATGTCCAACAACTTTTATCTCCTTGTGGCTATGCAAGCCACACTTTCTTCTCCCATCACTATTTTTACACGAAATATCAATGGATGCCCACTCCATGAGCTAAATCTCCTTCTGCTTATCCTCCTCATTATCCACCATCCCACTCTACACCTTTCAATTCCACTACTTTGCCACCTGCATTGCTTAGGTAAGCAAAAATTCCATTGCAACCTTAGTAATGCAATGTAATGAGAGTCATGAATTTACACCTAGATGAAAATATAAATGGTTTTGAGCATATGCCTTGGAAAACGGCTTTCTTTAGACCCAACAATTTACCATAACTCTTGCAAACGTAAGTGGTTGCCCATCTTTCACAAACTACTTCAGAAGTCACCAACGGGTTGCCTTCAAACCAAAGGTCCCAAAATGTGCATACTATCATGTTAATTCATGTAGTTACAAACTAGATTAAAGAAGGACATCTTTCGAGGAAAAGAACTTATCGTGAAAGTTCTCTAATCTACTTACCGATTGCAGGAAATGATCCATGTAAAGCTCTACTTAGGTTTTGGGGTAAACTTAATTTTTTAAGAGATGTATAAAACCTAAAATCTACCTTCACTAAAGAAATGCAAGATTAGATTAGAGCTCATTGAACAATCCATCACTGTTCCTTTGGCACTAATGGAGGATATTGTGATCACCATTTGTGGATAGTCATATCTAATAAAGTTTCTAGTAATCCATGTGGACAACTATAAGGAGGACTTTTCTATTAGCATGTGATGAGTGGCGAGGTGCCCCTACACTCAACCATATGAATACGAGCATGCACATGTGATCCGGTCGAACTCCAAGGACTAAGTGCTTACGTGCCCTAATGGAACACTTAAGGTTAATCAATTGTTGTCTTCCCAAACTTACTTGTATTGTCATGGTTGTATGGTTAAGTAAGTTTGAGGTATGTGATTTTTATAAATTTTATCTTTTTAATGCCTATGCTAAGAGGGAAGGGTGAAGAGATTAATTAACTAACTATTCGCTAACTAAGTTCTAAGTATCCTAGCATTAGTATCCGTTCCCACTTGCTGTACACACCCTAAACAGTGCAACGCTACTGGGATTACCAAACGCTAGTCGTTACTAGGTTACCAAGCGTTACACATGTGCTCGAAGCGGTTGTACTGAATGCACTTAACTAGGAGAGTTAAGGGTTGAGAGAGATTAATTATCTAAGAAAGCATTTAAATATTTAACATTAATTAAATCCTATTTAGCTTAGTCCACATGATACAAGGTTTATCAGAAAGTTTGTCTTTATTTCTGTACACAAATGTGTGCTTAGGTACAATTTGCTTGAATAAAGATCCATTCACTTTAAGACTCCTACTGTGGGCACATGGAAATTATTCTATCTCTGGAATGGTATAACTACCAGAGTTTAGCTAAGGGTCTAGATCTAGATCGAAACAAGGGAAAGCTACCTCTTATTTATAGACAGGGCAACGCGCTACGATATCACGTACACGATATTACAGAGGCCGATGCGACATTGCAGATGCGATATTGCATACGCGATATCACGACTGATGCGATATCACATTTCATCATACCCCCATGACTAAATGAAAACCCATCCTCGAGTTTCTTACAAAATATTAGGAAGGTATGGGATTATTAACTTGGATGATACTAATGGTAGATGGGGTGACATGTGAATGGATCATCATTACAAAACATGAAAAAATTTAGTATTGATGACAACAAGAGTGAACACTATACACATTTTACATCTAGCCTTATTTAGTAGCTGAGAGAGAAGAGAAAAGAGAGAGAGAGAAAAGAGGAAATTTGCTACTGCCAATGCTAAGATTGCACCTTTCATTGTCCATCCATAAGCACGTTATCAATCTTGTTTCTTGCATAATTGCTTCAGCACCAGTCCATTCCAAGTGTTTCCTCTAGATTTAATCCATTGTTGTATGATTGTCATCTGCACACACAACAAAGTCTGATATTAACAAGGGTAAATGAATCACAATGTAGTTAATACCTTGCCTCGGTGTAAGGTCCATTGGCTGAGTTGTGGTATGGCTGATGTGGATTTGGAGATATAATACTGGTGACTACCCGAGGTGTAGGGGTTAGGAGAAAATCAAAAAAATTGGACCATGACTCCCATGACTAAGAGTGAACCTATGGTAGAAAGAGAATGGAAAAGATAAGGAATAAGAAAGATGGAGAAAAAGAAACAATGGTAACGCTGATAAAATGGATGTCAAAGATGGAGATGAACAAAATAAATGATGATTGTAGACATGTTTAAGGAAAAGAAATTAACGAATGCACCAAATAGGAATGCTAGTGGGTCCTCCCCAAAGCAGGCTCATGCCCTTATTACCCTGACAATCCCACATTCAAAGAGTCCATAGGCTCTAGAAATGTCATCTAAAAACAAGAGTTAAAGTCTTAACCACAAGAGTTTACCAAAAAGAAAACAATGTATCAACACAATATGGACTATTGATACAACTGGCAATGAGGTGATACATGGAAAAAGAATGATGAAAAGAAGAGAATGAAATGGAATCTCAAGAACAAGGTGGTGTACAACCCTTTGTGTGTTAATGGTTAATGTGGCTTAGTAGATCCCATTTTCCAAGTCCAGCCTCAAACCAACCACAACCAGTGACTTCACTTTAATACATTTGGCCAATCCATCCACCTGAAGTAACATGAATGTCTCCACCAAAGAGTCACCACCATTCTGACGAAACGAACAAGGAGAGAGTAGGAAGCGAGAAAGGCCTTAGTTAGAGGGAACATGTTTATTCTAGTTTCATAAAGAGTGCTTGNACCAATTCGTTGATAGTTCTTATTATTTAAAGAAGGGGATTGTACAGTTCCAAGCCAAGAGAGACCATAGAAATACATGGATGCATGGATGACATGGACTCATTGCCTGTTATATCAAAAGAACCATACCTTAGTATCAACATCATAACTTAAAGGTAAAAACCAAACATTAGCAATCAATAGAACACAGTTCATACCATCTTTGGAGCACTTATTAGGTGACGAAAAAAAAAAAAACATAAACAAACACACAAAGAAATGAAAGAGTATAAATGATGTTGGAAAACAAAAACAAGAAAAAGTAAAGAAATTTGTAAAACAAACACTTAAAAAGAAAAACTGAGGGCTTTGATTGGTTAGCATAGGGGGCCATCTCCCCCATGACTGAATTGAAAGGGAGAGATCCGAAGTAATGAGCACTTATTTGAATTTCTTAGAAGTGTCCAACTTCTCCCAGTTGACGTTTTTAGGTTAAGGGTTAAAAGTTGACGATGCTCTTGCTCCAGTGTATCTATGCTTTCGACATGGCCGCAAGTTGGTCCCCCAGTTAGTTCCATGCATGTTGGTAAGTTGCTCTTTTGATTAGCTATCAACCACTAGGTGTTGTCTTGTTGTGTGGTTACTACATATAGTCACTTATGTACATTAGTTTCTTGGGCATACTGGTTGCATGCAGGCAATGTTGAACATTCCTGTATGCCATCACACCCTGTATCACTGTATGTGATGCATGGAACTTTCTTCTTCTTGATCTTCCCAAAAGTGTTTTCCTTAGATATTTTCAAGGAAAGATCATGGATTCCTAGGCATGCATTCATGGTACTTAGCCATGCCCTTCCCATTATTATTGGGAAGTCCCTTTTGTCATTGTTGACTTATATCACTAGGAAATCAGCTTGGTATAACCAACCATACATAGTGGTAACAACGTCCTCCACTAGTCCCAAGGGAATAGTGATGGACTGGTTAGCCAGATCTAAGTGAATATTGCTCTTCTTTAGTGGAGGCGGGTTCCAGGCTTTATACATTTCTTGCGATATCAAGTTGACTTCAGAACCTGAGTCCAGAAGAGCCTTACAAGGTTCATTCCTAGCAACTTGGAGATAAATTAAGGGACTTCTAGGATTAGACAATTCCCTGGGAAGGTGGCCCTCCTTGATCCAATCAGTGATGATATGCGTTAACATAACCATATGCATTGAGCTCTGTTTTTGGTTTGAAAGAAGCTCTGAAGCCTTATTTGATGGAGGAGCATTTGGAGGCTCAACCGCTTGTGGTTGTGATAGCTTGTTTGGACTGTTGGTTGTAAAGAAAGGTCTTCTCCTTGTATGGTTGTTAGAACCAGCAATGGGTTGAAGGTTTACAACTCTCGTAGCATTGCGTTTGAGTCGGGAGTTCCTCTTGCATCGCTGGAGTGGGTAGTAGTGGAGCGATCAGTGTAAGAGTGGTAGATGGATTTGGAGGATGGTATGCATGTGGTGTATCTCTCCTAGAAGAAGGAGTCCTATAATACTCCCGAGCTTGGTAGTGATGTTGTGGAGTTGCATAACCAACAGAGTCACTTGGAGAGATTGGCTACTACACATAGTAGCCATATGGATCCGGTTGCTGGTAAGGGTGTTGTTGCCTAGGCAATGGCATCCCCCATGACTGTGGGTATTGCCACTACTAGTGTTGCTTGATAGGTTGTGGCAGAGTTCCACTTGGATAATATGTTAATGGTTGGTGGAGCTGCCTCGGGTTACCTTAAGGATAAGGTAACCATCGGGGTGCTTGCCATTTGTTAAGTTGTGGGTTAAGTGCATACACCGTAGACTCTTGTAGATGTGGGATTATTGGGCAACATCTCTTAGGATGGTCATACTGGCATATCTCACATCCACCATCATTGGCTGTATTAGAATCCACAACCTCTTTGGTGATAGCCATTTTACGCTTACCTTTGTTATGTGCATGGTCCAAATCCCTCTTCTTATTTTTATCATAGTCACTACTTCGCTTCTTAGACTCCTCTATGATTTTTAGAACAGTTTCAAATCTACTATCTAAGGAGTTCCACATTTGATCTACCTTAGCCAACACTTCTGTTGTTAATTTTTGAAGTGGCAAGGTTTTCCTATTCACCATCTCTTCAAGTGGTGACTCATCCTTCTCCACACAGAATCTCACTCCCCTTTTTCAGAGGGAAGGATCGTGGTTGTACTCTTCCGCGCTTTCTCTCTTGCGTAGCTCTCCTTCTTCCTTAGCTACTTGCTCTAGCAATCTATGGATCCGATGGGACCTAAGCTTCGATAATCTCCCTTGGGCATACATTCCAAGGGTTCTCCTAGTTTCATGCCTAAGTCCATCTATGAGATGGTGTAGTTGATCCTATTGCGAGTAACCATGGCCTAGGCAATGATGTAACAATGCATAATATCGGCCCATGGCAGCATCCAAGGGTTTATGAGTTTCCTGCTTTCATCCTTGTATTTTTTTTCGCAGGTTGGACACTTGAGAGTACGTTTGATACTTATCGTTAAATAGTTCTAGCATTGTACTCCAACTTCGAATGGATTCCGATTCTAAGGACTAGTACCAGCTTTCTGGTTCTTTTACTAGTGTCCTTGGAAACAACTTGAATTTTTGCTACTTGTTCTGAATATTCTACAAGGCACAAGCATCATGAAATGCTTGTAGATGATTCTGAGGATCAGCATTGTATCCCCCCTCAAATTATGGGATATTATTCATGTCCAATCTCTTGATCCTACTATCTTTTTGGTGCCTTGTACGTATTTTAATGGCCTCCGTGATGTCTAACATGCTTCAGGTTGCAAGTAGGAGTTCTTCGTGGTCATTTCTCTCATAGTGTCTGTGATGTCTACATGGTTCCCTACTTTCCCTTCTTTCATGCCTTGATTCTCTAGAATGCCCTCGTCCTCACTCTTGACTCTCTCATCGAGGTCTCTCATTTTGCTTACCCTTGTCCTCACGGTTAGGTTCCTTATGACTACGTCCTAATGTTGAAGGAGAGGATGAATGTGACGATGAAGGTGAAGAAGAAGGAGAACCATTGCCATGATGATGTTTCTTACCTTCCCTTCGGTGGTCTCAACCCCGATTGTGATGACGATCAAAATGCTCACCCTTATCATGTGTTTGTGCTCCCTCATTGAACACTTGGTGTTCATGGGGATCAGAACTAGGGTTGTGAATCGTGGAGCGAAGGTTATGATACACCACCTCCTCACTATCGTTAGGAGGGGGAATATCGTTTCGTGGAGAACCTATTGAAATAGGTTCACCACCCTCAATTTTGCTTATGATGGGTGAAGCGTTATGGGGTCCTTTGGCCTTCGAAGATGTGTGGTAACTCTCCTGCCGTGAGTCCCATTAACATTGCGCTTCTGTGGGATGGTAGTCCCTTGCGTTGTAATCACATGCAACATACTCAACATATAATTGTGACATGCCTATTTGTGCAAGGGCACGAAGGAGCATGTTGGGGGCTGCTCTATCTAGAGGTAATACTATGTTATCCTCCAAGTCTCTCCAATGCAATTGTTCATCTTGATGGAAGACAAAGATACAGTTGGGTATATATTCATCATGATGAACATATACCACACTAAATTGTTAAGGAACTAGTGATTCTTGGTTATGTGTGTGGTGTTGCCGATTGTTTCTAGTGTTGTTCCTAGGCAGTGAAGTGCTTTTGTTTGAAGAAGAAGACATTTTAGTCTTGTTTCGATGTGCTGTTTATCGTTATGTTATTTTTTTTCTCTTTTGATCAACCCTAAGGGTTCGTTTAAGCTTCCCAATGATATGGATGATTTCCTATGTTCTACGTAGTGCACAAACAACTAAGTTTCTGGCAATGGCATCAATGATGAGTGTCAAGGTACCCCTACACTCAACCATGTGAATACGACCATGCACACATGATCTGGTTGAACTCCAAGGACTAAGTGCTTATGCACCCTAATGGAACACTTAAGGTTAATCAATCGTTTTCTTCCCAAACTTACTTGTATTGTCACGGTTGTATGGTTAAGTAAGTTTGAGGTGTGTGATTTTTATAACTTTTATCTTTTAAATGCCTATGCTAAGAGGGAAGGGTGAAGAGACTAATTAACTAACTATTCACTAACTAAGTTCTAAGTATCCTAGCATCAGTATCTGTTCCCACTTGCTATACACACCCTGAACCAATGCAACACTACTGGGATTACCAAATTCTAGTCGTTACTGGGTTACCAAGCGTTACACATGTGCTTGAAGTGGTCGTACTAAATGCACTTAACTAGGAGAGTTAAGGGTTGAGAGAGATTAATTATCTAAGAAAGCATTTAAATATTTAACATTAATTAAATCCTATTTAGCTTAGTCGACATGCTGCAAGGTTTATCAAAAAGTTCGTCTTTATGGAAAATGGAGAAAAATCTATAAAATGATTTTGGAAAATGGAGAAAAAGAGGGTTCCATGCATCATGTATAGCAACATAAGGTATCATTGGGTGCAAAAAATATGGGACATGAAAAAAATCTATATCATAGCATGTAAGAAGTGTGTTGAAATATTAAATTTTCAAAGGTGCCTATACAGAACAACCATAAAACAAGAACGTACCCAATGGTTGGCAACAAATGATAACTTTAAGTTAATAATGTGCATGGAACTAGTTGAGCTCGTTAGAAGTGCTTATATTGATAAGACGGATAAGATGGAGTAAATTCATAACCAACTCTTCTAGAAAAAAGCAAAATGGATTCAAGAGAGTTGGACATCCCTAAGAGATTTAAATAAGAATCTCTTGAATTCAAATATTTACCAGCAACTTTGGAATATGTATTTCTTGATAATGAAAAGCCAATAATAATCAATGTCAATCTCACTAAATAATTTAAAGGAAGGATGCTAAAAGTTATGAACAAAGGGCTAATAACTTTTTGTTAGTCATATCATGAATAGACTAGAATAGATTTGCACATATGCTAGCACTGGATCTGTATAGATTCCATAATCAAACCAAAGAGGCACTGATAGAGGAGGTTGAATCCAAAGCTGAAATAAGTTGTTAAAGAAGAAATTAAAAATTTTCTTAAGGTAGGATTCATCTATCCTATGGTAGAAAATGAGTGGGTAAGCCCACTCATTATTGTGCCAAAGAAACGAAGACAATGGAAGGTTTATATAGACTTCAGGCTATTAAATAAGGCCATATTTAAAGATCATTTTTCATTGCCATTTGTGGACCAAGTATTGGATACAATTGTAGGACACAATTACTACAATTTTTTGAATGGGTATAGTGGCTATAACCAAATCTAAATCATACCAAAAGATCACATCAAAATAACTTTCACAAGTTCATATGGAATTTTTGCGTATAAAAGGATGTCCTTTAACCTTTGTAATGATCATGCAAGTTTTCAATGCTTAGTCTTAAGAATATTTCAACAACAAATTGGTAGTGATGTGAAAGTCTTCATGGATTACTTCTCTATTTGTGCTATTGATTTTGAATAGGCATTGGACCATCTTAAGTAGGTATTAAAATAATGTGTGAAGAAAAACTTACAACTCAACTAGTAGAAGAGCCACTTGATGGTTTGAGATGACATCATTTTGGGACACATGATTTCAAAGAAATAAATTGAAGTGGGCCTTAAGAAGTAGAGGATCATCTAAGGAATAACTAGACAACCTTAAACTATCAAAGATGTGAGGTCATTCCTTGGTCATATTGGTTACTATAGGTGCTTCATCCAAAATTTCTCTAAAATCTCCTAATTGTTGGTAGAACTTACCAAGAAAGATGTAGTCTTTGAATTGACTAAGGAATGTGAATAAGCATTCCAATAGTTGCAGTAAAAGCTCATATAAACTCCAATTCTATAAGCTCCAGATTGGTCCAAACCCTTTCACATCACAACAAATGCATCTAACTATGCCTTGGGAGTGGTGCTTACATAAATGGATGATCAAAAATGTTCATGTTATATCTAATGTGCAAGATGGAGCATTGTGGATGTGCAGCTCAACTACACCATCACTGAAAAAGAACTCATGATGATGGTATATGACTTAGAAAAATTTAGGCACTATGTGCTTGGATACCCAATTTTTATGCACATAAACCATAGTGTAATCTACTTCTTGATGAATAAGCCAATGGTAAGACCCCGTATCATATGGTTGTTGGTGATCTTATAGGAGCTTAATCTCACTATGGTGGATAAGAAATAAACTAAGAATGTAGTTTTCAACCATTTTTCTCAATTAATATGGAATAACAATAAGGCTGAAGAACATTTATTTGATCAATTTTTAGATGAACTAATCTTTGCTAAGTCCATTGAAGTTCAAGCACCAAAGATTGAAACTTGCTATTACAAGTTCCTCTCATATCTACTCACATGATACTCCTACAAAATGGGATCATAGAAAGAAGTAGTAGTTTCTTTACTAGGTCAAACATTGCATGGAAATCAATGAAAACCTCTATAACATTTGTGCCATTGGCCTAGTACAATGATATGTACTTGACAAAAATTAGTTGAGAGTCCTCTAGGATGCTCACAAAGGTCCTTGTGGGGGCCACTACATAGGAGGAGGATAGGTACAAAGATTCTCATGGTAGGATACTTTTGACAAATAATCATGAGTGATGCTCACCATTTCTCTTGTTCATGCAAGAGGTGTTAACAAGATGGAGGAATGACCATACAAATGGAATGGGCCCAATAGTGGATTCAACTGCTAGAGCCTTTTAACCTTTGGAGAGTTAACTTGATGGGACCCATCACTTCCATGTCTAATGGAAAAGTCTACATTACAGTTGTTATTGACTACTATACAAAATGGGTTGAAGTTGCAATCATATTTGATTGTACATCTATCATTGTAATTCGATTTTTTTAAGAATAGGTGGTAAACAAGTTTGGTGTACCTAAAGTAGTAATTTTGAATAGAAAAACACATTTTATAGGTTCTACTTTTGACAAATTAATGTAATGCCTAGGGGTACAACATTAACTCACAACATCCTATCACCTCCAAGCCAATGGTCAAGCAAAGATCACCAATAGGGAGATCACTAGAATTATAACATGATCTTTTAGTAGATATAGAAAAGATTAGAGCACCAAACTCAACAATGTTTTTTGGGCATATCACTTAACATGGAAAATTTCGATAGGCTACTCTCCCTATGAGTTAGTATACGGAAAGTTACCTAAACTTCCAATTCAAACTGAACTCCATTCATTCCCAATTGGCTTTGAACTTAACATAGACATTAATCTAGCATACAAAGAATGCCTCATGACACTCAATGTGCTATATGAAATTTGAAGAGTAGCACTAATGATGAATGAAGTACACAAGGCACATAATAAGCAATGTCACAAATCAAAAAAGTTATGTTCAACCCTAGAGACAAGGTTCTCTATTGGAATCTCATGCATGTGCCACACCAAACTAAGTTATAGACATTATGGAAAAGACCTTACATCACTCACTCAACTTTTCTTTCTAGGGCTATGATAATTTACCATCCAACAAGTTCTTAGAAGCACATGCTAGTCAACATCCAACAACTTAAGCCATTCATGGATTACTAAGTAACCACCAAGAAACTTAACACCTCTAATCAAGAACAAGCATGCTCAATTTTCTAAATCTCCTCCTTCCAACTTAGTCATGGAGGATATATCAATTTATAGTAAAATTTTGATTAGAATTAAATATTTTCTAAATATTTTGTTAATCATTTTATACACTTTTCCTTTTCTTTATTTTTTTGCTAATTTATTATTATTCTTACTTAGTCTTATTTGAAATCTTAGATTTTGTTCCATTGCTACTATGAAATTTATTAACTATTAAATGCAGGTATCAAAGTTATGATGGATTAATAGAAGGCCAAATTTTTCCTTGAATTATGTTTTCTACTAATAATTTGTCAATTTTGTGGTGGTATTAGGTAGTGAGTTCATGACATCCATCCATTCCATCTATTTTATGTGAAGTCTACATCATGGAACCATGAAGGTTCTTTCACATTAGAAATAAAAGTAACATGTGATCTAGTTACCCAACAAACTAGGAAAGCACCAAGTGGGAATGGAAAAGGATGTGACCCCAAGGGAATTTGTTGTGTTCTCTACTTAACTTCCTTCTTGAGTTCTATGATTCTTCATTGGTATATCTTCATTCCTTCTATTGACCATAAAAAGGAAGCATGTATTTACATAGTGTGGTTTCTGTGAAAATTCAAAGCACATCCCTTAGATACTTTCATGGGATACAAGCACTAGTTATGGGGTTGGAAAGGAATGTTACTCATGCTTGAAGGCACCCCTATAACTAAGGCCTTACTTACTTTCTTCTTCTCTTTTATTTTCCTCTTGGAGTGATGGTTGTCCTTTGAAGTTGTCATGGGTTTTTAATGATAGAAAGAATAGGAATCTATTAATGAGAGATCACTACAATTGGAATGGACTTGGTCTAAACTTGGAACAAACTAGTATCAGATCATCTTAATCACAAATTTTACCAAGGATCTTGTGTGACCAGGATGCAGATTATTCATCCATTGTTCTTTTCCTACCATGGTAATTAATAGTTTTGTTTTCTAGTTCACATAATCTTAAGAAAATTCCTCATATATGAGTAAGAAATTTGATTTAAAAACAACATTTAATCATTCTTAGTACCTATGAGCTCCTTGTGATGAGGTTACACAATGGGATATTAGGCATTATCCTACTTTGGGAAGGACTCACTTGCATCTCCTTTGGTTTACATTAAGATAAATTTCTAAACCATAGGTTGATTGTGTAGTGACCAAAAGCATTGAGGGGTCCATGGATGCATAGTCCTAACCTTGCACCCTTGCGAGGGATTGCTTGAGTTAGATATGGGATGTCCTGAATGGTCTTGTCAATCAAATAGGGACTTACCAAATGCAACGCAAAACGATGCTACGTGTTCACATGGTGTCAACAGTGTTAACAGTGTTTGTGGGTGTGAGCATAGTAAGGTTTTTGATGAAAACAAGGGTGCCAACATGCAGGGGTCACCACCCAAGTGTAGTTTTAGGCATGGTTATGTAATGAAATGGTAGAAAATGCAAATAAAATGCTAAAAATGTAAGGAAAGAGAGAGAAAAAGAACACCACCCCAAATGGGGTTGAGCATAGTTAACACCAAAAGGGGTGAGAAGATACGTGGTGTACAATAGGCATAGTGGGCAACGTAATCACCATCTCGGAGATGTCTGGTTGCAAAGATTGATATTCCACTATGGTGTCTGTGCCTGTCGAGTTCGCTACCATAGTGTGCAGTGGGCTGTGGTGGTGGACTATAGTGAGCTATGGTGGTTCATGAAATTGCCTCTATTTGGTTCACTAGAATGACTTTGGTATGCTAATGCTTTAGTTCTTGCTAACCCAAATGTGCCAATGCTTCAAATTTTTGTCAACCCCTAAAACGTTGAGGATGGGGGTATTTATAGGACTAGGTTTAGCATGAAATGTGGAGAGACTACCATGGTAGAGGGGATGATTGGGAATACACCATCACCCAACTACGATTTCCATTGAGGCTAGTGGTGTTGTGCTCTGCTGGACTCTATGAGACTATGACTATGCTACCAAGTGCATGTATATGTGCTAAGAGGACCATAATGTACTTGAAAAAATGCAACTTTGGAGAGTATGCTCTCCACTATCTTATGTGGGATTGAACATAGTTACAATTTTTGAGACAAAGGGAAAACAAAAAAGATGCATTTTTCTAACTACGCTTGCCATAGGTGAGTTTGAGCTGAACTGAATGCCAAAGCTACGTTGTGGAGGCCTTTGGAAGCTGTTTTGGTTGACTACACTTGACTACACTCTGGATTGGGGGAGAACATAGTTCCACACCTAGAAAACTTTTTGCAAAAAAATGGCTATGTGCTAACTACACTCTCCATAAGAGGCTGACTACACTCTTGATTGGGGGTGAGCATAGTCTTAACACTAGTTAAAACTTGTAAAAACTAGCTTCCAGTTGACTATGCTACACTACACTTTGGGCTGGTGGAGAGCATAGTCTCAATACTTAGAAAAAATTTGCAAAAATTGGACCTTCATGCTAACTATGCTTGACTATGCTCTAGGGTAGTGGAAAGCATAGTCTTAGAACTTAGAGAAATCTACAACAACTGGCTTGACACTTGTAAAATTGGCCTTTGTGTTGACTACACTCTCTACTAAGATGACTATGCTTTGGGGCAATGGAGTGCATAGTCCCAACACTTAGAGAAAGTTGTAGAGAGTGGCCTCATTCTAACACTTAGAAAACTTTGTAGTTAAGATTCTATAATCCAAATTTGGTGGTGTTTCATTGGCCCTTCTTTGTTGATGTCTAGTAAAGTGGCCCGAGAGGCATCAACAAAGAACAACAAAACACCATAGTGAACTTAGCACCAACATCACTCTTCAATGTGAGATCAGATGTCGCTACACCATGCTTAAGAGTGCTGTGGATAGTGGTATGCTGGGAGAAAAAGGTGTAGGTAATGTGTTGGGGATAAAAAGGGAAGATAGGGTGCAAACAGGGTGTCATGATGTAAGATGGAGAGCTACCACAGCTAATGGTAACCATGGCACTAGAGTGGCTTACCCCTGAACAGATTGACCTCTTGTTGGAGTGCTCATGAGACAGTGAGTGCAAACTCAAGGTTGGATTGATTACAAAATTGTAGGGTTGCAAACTTGCTTGGGGACATGCTTTTCCCCCTTTACCTTTTTCTTTACTATGGGGAAAACTTGTTTTGGGTTCTACAAATTACTAAATGCTAATTATGAGATGCTTTCCATCGAGTGGACTACATGCCATCAAATGGGCTTTACTTTGATGCTTGCGAAATCGCATCGCGTCTGTAGGACAAGTGTTTCCTCCTTGGGATGACTTATGTTACATCCACTTGGGCTTTGACTAACCAACATAGGCTCCCCATGAGATGACTCGTGTTATAGCTACCTTGGATTCTACAGTTTGACTTAAAGAAGTTTCCATGTGGTCATAGCACATATGCGTTAGAGGGGTTTGCAATCTTAGCTCATTCTGGATAGCGTGTGCTTGCTAGTTTAAGGTTGTTTTTGGCTAAGATGATAGTTTTATGTCATTCTAGGCTATGGATTGCTAGTTTTAGGCCATTTTAGGCCATAGTGAGAGGATTAACATGGGTAGTTTAAGGTCATTTCAATCCACTACAAGAGGATTTGAGAATGGTAGTTTTAGGCCATTCCAGGCCATGATGATAGTTTAAGCACATTTTGGGCTATGTTAGTAGGATTAAGGGGGATAGTTTAAGGCCATTTTGGGTTGCATGCTACTTATTTAAGGCCATGGAAGGCCATGGCAAGCCGTACTTCGCCAATTTAGGGCCATGGTGGGTCATTGCGATTGCGTAGAAGTGATAGTTTTAGGCCATTTCGAGCAGCGACGTTGGAAGTAAAAGCATTACCAGTTTAAGGCCATAGCAGGCCATATGTTACGAGTTTAAGGTCACGGTGGGCTATTTATCACTACCACTTATTTTTTTGTAATTTTAGTTTTTATGATTTTTATGCATTTAGATGTTTTTTATGCATAAAAGCAAATGTATTAAAGCAATAATGGTAGAAATGTAAACTAAGCTATCAAATGCATAGGCAATGCAGATGGTATACTAAGTGATGAAATTAAATGCAAATAATATGCTACAATGCTAATGTGATGTAAATGGGGAGCAAGATGCAAGGTGCAGGAGAGTAAATAGTAGGTAGGTTCCCAATGCACTTTCAAACTAAGGGGCCACCTTAGTCGTGTAGTTGCTTCCTAACTTAGTGTGGGTTAGGAGGTGTGTAGGCCCTAGAGGGCACTATTCGGTAGTCTCCTTGACCCTCACTACGTTGAAGGGCAATTTTTCCCACAGGGCATCCCCCAAGGTGTCAGTGGCTTCTACTACCTCTTCGAGTGCATCAACCTCATGTGTTTTGTTGTTTGTCAAAGGTGTGTCATTAGAGAATTTCACCTCTGACCCTTGCTCCATGTCTATGTTGTTGATAGCCAAAGGGGTGGCATTGTCACTATGGATGATAACATCACCACCTTCATATGGAAGGTGGATTTCTTGATGAATCGTGGAGGAGATAGCCCATAGCTGGACTAGCCAAGGCCTACCTAATATCAAGTTAAATCCTAGCATCTTCTCTATGATGATGAATTTAGCAGTGATGGGGAATTGCTTCCCTACCATGAAGGCTATGGTTACCATGACACTAATAGTGACACATGATCCATTGAAGGATTTCAAAAACATGATTTTCGTTGGCGTAATTTAGTCTATGAGGCCTAGCTTGGTGACAACGGTCTATAGTATTACATTTGTTGTTGCACTGTCATCGACATGCATCCTACAAATCTTGCATTACCTAACACATATGGTGATGAACATGGGGGCTATTGTGACCTCACCATTCTTAACGTTGATCTTAATTGCCTCATCATGAAATGCGAGGGGTGTGGAGCTCGATTCCTGTAATGCAGAAGACAACATCATAATGTGGATGGAATTCTCATTTGCTAGCATGTCCTCCATGACAAGAATGGAGGTTAGCATCTGCACTAGTGCTTTGCGGTGGGCAGATGAGGTCATGATTAGGTTGTAGAGGCTCAATGTTGTGTTCTTCTACTTTAGAACTTTCTTAACTTAAGCTAATGCATCCATGAATTCTTTGCCATTAGTTGTGTTTTTACTAGCCTTGACCTCTTCCATATGCCTTAAGAGACAGATTTCATAGGGAGGCAACTTGGGCTTTGTTGGGTTGACCTATGTAGGGGCCCTAGTGCTTGGTTGCAGGTTGCTAGTGGTGGCCTCCTTATTTTTTTTGGCCATGGAGATTATAAAAAAATGGACTGGTTTTGGTGGACCAAGCTTTCTTTGCTCTTAATGTTGCCTAGTCATCCTATCTGTGAGATGCTCATTAGGACTCCTAAGTTGCCATCTAGAGGGTTTGTTAATGTTGCCAATAGGGTTGGCCCTTGGATGGAAAGGGACTGATGCATTGCCCACTACTGGACTTTGGGTAGGTGAGGAGTTCGCAGGTTGTGACACATTGATGATAAAGGGTGGCTAAACTACTATTGTTGTGACATGTTATGGGACCTTAACTATGAAGGGCATTGTAGGTGCTTGGGGTGGTACTCTAACAATGAAAGAGAACCTCAAACCTGTAGGGGCCATAGAGGCCCTTACGCTACTAGAGGGAACACGCCCATGAATGGCCACTGCACCAGTTCAAGATTGTCATTGATGATGATAGTATTTATGATGTAACCTACATCGTCCATGTTTGGAGGATCCTTGTACACACTCATAGATTTGTTCTAAGGCCTAATTGGGTTAGTAGTGTCAAGTACCAACTCACCTCTATTAATCATTCTTTGGAGGTCATCCTATAGGGCTATGTAAAAATTGATGTTGTGACCAGGCAACTGGTGATAGTGGTAGAAGTAATCCAGCCTAAAGTGTTTCAGGATGAGGGGCTCATTCGTGGCTGTCGATGCAGGATTCCTTAGGAGCTTACAATATCTCTCATGTCTTTTGTAAGCATCTTTAGACATTTTATTATATTGAATATCTCCAATCTTTAGCAATTGGTCCAACAATTTCACAAGTTTTAATCGTAGCATGATATACTTTGAGTGGTCCTTGTGCTCAAAGTTAGGCCTTGGAGGGGCTGTGGCCACCAATGACATGGGCTAGTTAGTTACCATAGTGCTAGGGCTGGTGGTTTTGTTGTTGGCCGAGGTCTTGGGTGGCTTGGCTGTTGGCATTAAGTTGGTTGTTTTGGCCTCTTTGACCATAATTTCCTCGACTGCACTTTACTTCCCCTTGTCCTTATCCTTTTTGGCATGTAGGTTTTTATAACCCACATAGGTTGGGTCCTTACTAGGTTTTGCTGCATCCTGTATGCTCTTGGTTTGGGCAAATGCTTAGCTTAGATACTGTAGGGCTAAGTAGTATAGTTTTTGAAGCACCACAAGAATTTGGACTGCCACTTCTCAACTACAAATTTGGCTAAGTGTCAGAATGATGACACTTTTCACAAATTTTTCTAAGTGTTGGGACTATGCACTCTACTACACCAGAGTGTAGTCAGCCCAATGGAAAGTGTAGTCAACTCCAACTGCCAAATTTGTAAAATTTTTCTAAGTGTCAAAATGATAACACTTTCTACAAATTTGTTTAAGTGTTGGGACTATTCTCTCCACTATAGTAGAGCGTAGTTAGCTTCAATGACCAATTTTCTAGAATTTTGGCTAAGTGTCAAAACCATGACACAAGCTGTAGAAATTTTTCTAAGTGTTGTGCTACACTCCCATTCCTTCTTACCATGCTGTTGAGCATAGCAGCACTCTAGTGGCCAGTTTGCATGAGTATCATGCTAGAAGTTATCAAGCTAGCTTAGAATGGAAGAAACATTTTGGTAGATTTGCTAACTCTTGAGGCTACCCCTCCTACTACACTCTAGAGCGTAGCT